>PVKS010016838.1:0-43160 GCA_004027875.1 Aplodontia rufa
TAATGGTGTTTTCCTTATAGTCACCTTTATCTGATATAAATTGAGCTTATCTGCTACTGTTATATATCTTATACATACTTAAAATCTCCTAATATATTATTGTAACCTCTGCTATATATTCTATAAAAATTTATTTAAATTTATCCACATTTACCCTTTTATCATTGTATTTTCCTTCCTGCATCTACTATTTATAGTAGACCATTTTTGAAAAATGTCTTTTCTTCACTCTCTTGAAGCATAATTCTACTGGTAGAGAATTTTAGGTTCACACTTGTATTTCTCAGCACTCTGAAGATATTTCACCCTCTTCTGACTTCTCTTAATTCTTCTAGGAAATCAGCTCTCTGTCTGGTATTTGTCCCCTCCAGTCTCTTTTAGTCTTTTCTCTCTGATTTTCAGCATTTTTTGCTGTGCTGTGCCAGTGTGCACTTTTCTTTTTCTTGCTTTAGGTTCAGAGATCTACTTAAATCCGTAGCTTTTGCCAGTTTTTAGAAAGCTTCAGCCATTATCTTCTTAAATATTGGCTTCTTTCTTCTCCAGTCTTCTCACTGTGTGTCTGACTTTCTGGACATGCATGAATGGACCTCTGGAGCCTGTCTGACCCCATTCCCTGCCTCACTACGTCTTGCTACTCAGTTGTTTCTAAGTACTTGGCTGTTTTTCTAACAAGCCAAGCATGATTCTGCCTCCAGGTTTTGCAAAAAACTGCTTTCTTAGCCTGGAAGGCTGCTTTCAAGGTAAGTCCAGACTCACTCCCTTACATGCTCAGCAGAAATGTGGCCTTATCACAGAGGCTGTCCCTGATCACTTTCAAAATTATCCCTAGACCCCTCCTCTCCCGTATCATTCTCTTACCTTTTACCTGATTTTATGCTTCTTCACAGCACTTATTACAGTATTACACATTGAATATTTAATGTTTGTTTACTTACTCTTTTTCTCTCTCCATTAGAATATAAGCTCCATGCAAGAAGACACATTGTTTTTCTTTCACCATAGCTGCATCCCAACCCTTAAAATAGAGTCTGGAGTGGCTGGAGTAGTGGCTCAGTGGTTATGGTGCTTGCCTGGCATATGTGAGGATGTGGGTTCAAACCCCAGCACCATGTACACAACAAAGTGTTGGAGCAATGAAAGCCACATGAAAAACTAAACAAAACTCATTCTTTGTCTCTCTCTCTTTCCCTTCCTCCCTCCCTCCCTCTCATTGTTCCTCCCTCTTAAAAAAAAAAATAGAATCTGGAACGGAGTAGGCGCTCAATAAGTATTCATGGGAAGATGAATAAATAAAAGATTATTAAATAATGGATATATAAAGATGATATTTTGTATAGACGAAAAATCAAACGAGAAGTAAACTAAGCAAGGCTTTTACTTTTTATTATCTTCATTTTTTCTGTACGTAAAGTTAGTATTTGTGATCATACTTCTAGCCATCAGTGTTACCTAAAATAGCAAACTTAAACCTTAATATATTTAGAAATATTGCTTTCTTTAGTTTAACTGGTATCTGATTTAGTTTAGGCTTGTGCTTTACAAAGTTTTAAGGACATGTTAGTTGTTTTTTAAATTAAATCTACCAAATAGGATGTATCATTTTTCAGTCTACTTAATGAATAAGTAGACTCAAGAATCCTTCAGTGTTTTTCATAATGTGAAATTATTGTGGTTTCACAGAAAATTTGTTAAATTATTTTCACAAAATAATTTTGAGTGCTTGTAAGTACAAAGGCTAAAACTGGCCAGCACCTGGGTACTGTCTGGCCTATTTCATTTGTGATTTGTGGGACTATCTGTTATGTAGATATTTAAGGACTCATGACTGCATCATTTTTATGGGCGAAAACAACAAAAACAAAAAACCCCACCTAACTCTGATCTTCTTTTTGTAAATTTCCTTCCCTAAATAAATCATAAATCCACTTATAATGCCTAGACATACACGTGATATGCAGTTGTTATACCTACTCAGAAGGAATCCATAGTGTAGATCAAAGCTCTTGACCGGAGAGTCTTGACTGCTAATAATAAGGTTTTTCCTCACTGGCGCCTGCAGTGTTTTGCCAGATTGCCTGAGGTCAGCATGCCTTCCTGACGCTCATGGGATCCTGCTTGAAAGAAAAGATGCCATACTGTGACATTTTGCTGCTTATAAAGAGAGCAAGAATGGCCTCTGCCTTGTTCTCTCAGTCAGCTTCGAACAAACTTGTCCTGTTTAAAAACAGAAGTGGAACTGATGAAGTCATCAACCCAGAGTCTCCCCCAACTGCCCATGTACTTTTTAGTCAGAAAAGCCTGGAGATATAAAGAAATGCTTCCTCCAAAGGTTAATGAGAAAAATATCCACCACCCCATTGCTCCTCCTGTTCTCCACCCCTGAAATAAGATTGCTAGTGTCTGATACGAGCTAGAGTAGTTAAGTCTGCGCCATATGTCCCTGTTAGAAACACCGGGCTCATAATGACTAAAAACCTTCAGGGGGTTGTCTAAGCCACCAAGGTTAGAAAGGGCACAGCATTATCACAGCAGAACTAAAATTTAATATAACTCTTACTTTACCACCCAGGGTGACCTAAGCAGGTGGCATGGCAGACAAACTCTAAACAGAGGGGTTCAGTCATGACTTACAAAAAAGCCAAACATGGAGTTTCCATGTGGAATAGAGAAGAAACTGACAAATATTTCCAAATGTCATGCATTTATATGTGAATTAATTCATTTCTTTATTTTAAAAATTATTCCCTTATGAGGAGTAATTTAAAAATAATCTCTAAATTTAAAGTATTTATGACAAAACATTGTACATACACTCACCAGTTAAAAATTAGAGTGGTCCCTAGAAGGAATGGTGACTCAAGTGATCCAGAGACTTAGAATTCTTTCAGCTGAGGTGGGAATTTCTTTTCAGAGTAAAATTAGAGGGATATTCCTCCAAGGTGACCAGATCGATGTTCAAGAAGGATCTGGGGTTACTTCAGTGAAGGTGAGTAGGACTGAAAATGTCTATAGGATCAGTAGCTTGGGAGGGAGGGAGTTACCGTGATCTTAGTGTTACACTTTTAGAAACTAAATTTAGGTCATAATCCCTTAACAAGAGAATGATGAATAAACTAGATATTAGCTTATGAGAGTGGAAAACAGAACTTGCATCAAAATCATTCTGTACTTAAGACTCTTGGCAAGCAGAAAATCAAAAAAGAAAGTAATACTTCAGACTTTTGTTGCCTGGAGACCCCACTCTTCTTCTCCATTCTAAAGATGTTTCTCTTCCTAACAACTTGGAAAGGTCTTTTCAGAGCTCCTGTACCACACCTAAAGTCATCTGTACTCTCTCATCCTCCAACATTTAGTTTCCTATTTTTATTGGACCTCAAAACATATCCCCTGCCTCATCATACTTGTGACGAGTTAAAATTTCTAAGCCTGGAGCTTATAGTACAAAGGATGCCATTTAGATGAACAGCTCTGTGGTGAGATGAGGGATTCTTCTGCAGATGGGGTAAGGAAGATAGCAACTTAGCAGTCAGAAATCCAGGCACAGTGGTGCATGTCTATAATCCCAGCAGCTCGGGAGGCAGAGGCAGGAGGATCCCAAGTTCAAAACCTGCCTCAGCAACTTAGAACCTGTCTCAAAAAATAAAAAGGACGGGGGATGTGGTTCAGAGGTTAAGTTCCCCTGGGTTCAATCCTGACACCAAAATTAACAACAAAAACGAACAAACATCAAAACACCCTGGACAAAGATTTCCTGTTACCTAACAGTCTGACCTGGACTGTTTCCTGAACTGTTTCCAGTTCACTGGCTTAAGCTGTAAAATAAGGTCCCTTTCACCTCTGACATGTGACCCATCTAGTACTTTATTTTTCTTTAGTAATTTTAGGAAGATGTTTAGGCTGAGGGGATGAATTTCTGTTCTCATTCAGGTACAGCAGTTTTCTAACATTTAATTTTTCTTGTCGAAGTCCTTGCTTTTAATTTGGAAATCTTTATTTTTGTGTGTGTGTGTGTGGGTTCCTCCTCCTTTTCCTTCTCCTTCTCCTTCCTTCTTTGGCTAGCTGGAGAGCAAGTGCCATTGACATGGTCCAAAGAATATCTTCTTGCTGTACGTGGTGGCATACTCCTGTAACGCCAGCGACTTGGAGGCTGCGACAGGAAAATCGCAAGTTCAAAGCCAACTCAGCAACTTATCGAGGACCCTGACTCAAAAAACAATAAAAGAGGGTTGGGGATGTGACTCAGTGGTTAAGTGGTCCTGGGTTTAATCCCTGTTACCAAAAAACAAAACAAAACAAAACAAAACAAAGGGTATCTTCTTTGCGGCCTTGGAGCAAGGAGTATTAGAGTGGAGCCACCCCACCACTCCCCAAATGCTTATGAATGATGAGCCCTGGAAAGTGTTTTTGATTAAGCAATTCAATAATTATAAATTGAATTAATATCTAATTTAGGCATAACTTGGGAAACTATAATATATGCCGGCTGACCCCTATCCAGATTTCCATGGAAATAGCAGTCTTACAACGCAGTATGTTCTTGTACTGTTCTAAAATTACCACCTGGTTTAAGTGATATTGACCCTAAAAAGGAAACCGTTTACTAACAAAATGTATTGAAGTGTATATCCAGGAGCCAGGGATATAGGCTTAAATGAAAATAATTTATTGAAAAAGATTCAAAGTTGGGCATGGTGACACGTGTCCCACCAAGGTACTCAGGAAACTGAGATAGAAGAATCATGAATTCAAGGCCAGCATGGGCAACATAATGAGACTCTGGTGGGAAAAACAAAAAATTTCAAGTCCCAATGTCCCTAAACTTTACTTTACACTTCCTTGAGACCTCTGATATTTAGTTGTTTCCATTTGAAGTCAAACCATGGAAGAGTTTGCAAAAAAATAAAGTTTTGCTTTTCCCTCTCTGAGGTAGAGATTCATCTATGTTAGGAGAAGTGGAACAGTCATATTCTTCTTTGATCAAATAAAGTTCTATTTCAAGGGATAAGCCACATTTCAATAGTACCAGATTTATTCATGAAATATATTGCTGTTAAGTGTATGAAAACATTTCAGATGAAATAATAGCATATGGGAGAAATTAACCATGTCTTTATAATATGCCTAATAAAAGTGCAGACGCCATGACTATACTGCATGCTTGGTGAAAGTAATGGCGGGTTTGCTGTATTCATAACAGTTGAGCCAATCTGTTCAAGCCCATGTACACCACTGCAAAATGACTCTCACAGCATAGTCACTACAGCCTGCAGCAGATACAGTTTTGTTTCCTCCACAACGTCCAGAAATATAGAAACAACCAGGGTTCGTAAATAGAATATCTTTTTAGAATTCAAATGCCCATTGCTGATGTCCGTGCTGTGAGATCGAAGGTTTGTCTTACTCGTTTTGCCCTCATTGTGGTTGGTCACTGGTCTCCTCCGTTAATATGGAACATGAGAATTTATTTGGCAGTATGAACATGTACTTGGTATTTTAGGCCAAATGAGCATATTTAATCTGAAGTTAGCACCTTTCTTTGGCAAGTCCCTGGATCGGTAATGTGCATCTCTTTGGTATACATCCTTTCTCACCATTTTAAGAATTTGCTTAGAATGAATTTATGCATTAAAATGATTAAGGTGATCTCTGTTAGAGACATTAGCTCCTTGTCTGTAACATGACTTTATTTTCCCCTACATTTTTTTCTTTCTTGTAGATTTTTAAATTTTTTTCTATGTAGTTGTATTTATCAACCTTAACCTTTGTTTCCAGATTTTAAATAGAAAGGCTTCCCCATGCTAAGTTAATAAAAAGATAGCTTCCCTTGTTTTCTAGCATTTTTATTATTTCATATTTAATTAAAAGCCTTGCTTCCTTGGGATTTTCTGGTATATAGCATAAGGAATGAACCCAGTTTATCTTTTTAAATGCCTCTCCAGTCTCCTCAAGATAGTTTTTTGAGTTGTCCATCATTTCCTCACTGACTTGAAATAACATGTTTATCATCTACAAATTCTATATGCCTTGGGATCTATGTCTAGACTTCCTGTTTTGTTTCATTGATTCATGTTATCTGTTCTTTTCGGGATAACACTTTTAATTATTGTAACTTTATATTATGTTAATAAGTGCCAGAAACAGTCTCCCTCCCTTCTTATTCATTTGTGGAGATTTCCTTGAAATTCTTTTTTTTTTTTTTTTTTAAAGAGAGAGGGACAGTGAGAGAGAGAGACAGAGAAAGGGAGAAACAACTTTATTTAGTTTTTCACATGGCCTTAGTTGCTCCAACACTTAGTTATGTACGTGGTGCTGGGGTTTGAACCCGGGTCCTCGTGCTTGCCAAGCAAGCGCTGAAACCGCTGAGCCACCGCTCCAGCCCCTTCCTTGAAATTCTTATTTTTTAATATGTACTTTAAATTATGCTTATTGGGTTTTTCTCCCACCCCTTCCCCTATTTTTTTTGGCCTTGGTTTTATAATTACAGTAATAATTCATAAATTAGCTTAGGAAGAACTGACAGCTTTATGAGGTTGAGTCTCCTATCTAAGAACTTAATATGGCTTTTACTTTGTACAAGTCTTTATGTATTTTAGGAGTGCTTAAAGTTTTATGCATAAATCTGATCTGTTCCTAAGTTGCTTTCTTAGATATTTTATCTTTATTGTTAGTATTATACACCGAGTCTTCCCCCATTTTATCTTCTAATTCACGTGTTTGTCTGAAATCTATTAATATCTGCTTAGTGGGGCTGGAATGGGTGGTTCAGCAGTTATGGTGCTTGCCTGGCATGCACAGGTATGCGGGTTGGAGCCCCAGAACCGTGTGTGTCAGAGCAACGAAAGCCACGTGAAAAACTAAATAGATTTGATTCTCGCTCTCTCTCTCTTTCATTGTCCCCCTCTCTTAAAAAAAATCTACATAGTAATTCTATATCCTGCTACACTTTATTAAATCTTCTAATGGTACTTTTTCAATTGAATATCTTAGGTTTTCCTTATTAGTCACAAATTGTAAATGTTTTATTTTCTTCTCTAAATTTTTATACTTCTAAATAAGTTTTTATACTTCCTAATTGTATTGTCTGATTTCCAGTACAGTAAAGTAATGATGGTAACAAGTGAACATCCTTTGTTACTGACTTGGGTGGATGTACTTCTAGTATGGTCCCAGTGAGCATCATGTTCATTTTGGGACCAGGGTATATTTTATCAATTTAAGAAGGTACATACCCATTTCTACTTTATTGAGTCAGATCGTATTTCTAAATAATAGTAAAGCCCCAGTATTTTGTACTTGCAGCCTCCCCACCATGCTATAATCAAAGCTCTAAAAATCAAAGAAACTTAGGACCTTCTAATCCACCTCCCTCCCATCATGATTAATAAATTCCAGACACAGGGAGATTGCAATTACCACCAAAATTCCCAAAGTTAAATTAGAAGACAAGCTAAAACACTGTCTATTAAGGTCTCATACCAATTTTCTTCTGGGTATGTGAGACTAACAGTGAAAGTTTCTCTGTGACTGTTTTTGTCTTCCATTGTGCTGTCTCCTTGAGGTTTTTCCATTTTATCATTCTCTTTCCATCACATTTCTAGGACCTTACATGTGCTGCTTGGCTGTGCTTTCTTCCTTCAGCCTGCCATTGCTGAGGAGCCAAGTTTATCAAAGAAGATTTCTAGACAGTGACATAATCTTTTCCCCACCCAAGAAGACCTCTTTGCGATTTGCTCTTGCTGTATAAAGTGCATTGTCTTCCAAATGTTGTTGGTTCATCTCGAATTAAAGTAGAAAGCTCAACTGAACCACTGAACACTTCAAAATATGCTCTGACTTTGATGGCTTCTTTTACAAGATGATTTTAGTCAACAGAACATGTGTCTTAAGTGCCATCATATCTTTCATTTGTTTTTGGGTGGTATCCAGAGCTCAAAAGGAGTTAATTACAATATGTTGTAGTATTTAAATGAGGAAAATATAATTACATACAATTCTAATTTTGTATTCATCTTATGTGATAACTTTCGTTAATGAATATCAAGATTAGCAAATGTTTTATAGGCTAAATAAAATTTGTATGTAATTGGGTAAAAATCTAAGCCAATTATGTTGACTAATAATTTTCTACTGTAAAACAAAAGATAGCGTATCTGTCCATATATAAATATCAGACTCTGGAATCAGAGAGACTTGTGTTATCTGGACTTTGCCACTACCTGGTTCAGTGACTGCCTAGTAACAAGTAGCATCTCAACTGAGTCTCTTTCCTCATCTGTAAAAATGGGGAGAGGACTACCTAATGGAATTGTGTGAGAATTAAGAGAATACTGTAGGGGCTGGAGTGGTGGCTCGGTGGTTATGGCACTTGCCCAGCATGCGCGAGTACACAAGTTCAAACCCCAGCACCATGCACACAACGAAATCTTAGAGCAATGAAAGCCACATGAAAAACTACATAAAAATTATTTCTCTCTTTCTCTCACTGTCCCTCTCTCTTAAAAAAAAAAAAAAAGAGAGAAAATACTGCACATCAAGTGTTTAGCACAGTGGCTAGCATAACAGAAGACCACAATGAATGATAGCTATTATTATCATTATAGCCTGTTGTTAAGGGCTCTAATAAAACCTGTTGCTTTCCTTTAATTTATGGTTAACCTAGAGATTGAAAAGTAGATATGACAGCTTGGCTCAGTTTGAGTCTACAATTGCTGAACAATGAACGCATTTATCCAGATGTCTCCTTTCGGAGAAGTAGAATGAACATATTTGCAAGGATTTGATGGAAGTCTCTGGTATGGTTCTTCTTTCTTAGGAATTGAGAAACCATGTTAATTAATACCTAAATCCTCAAGGCTTAAAGTTATTAATTTTTATTAGGTTTTCATTAGCCAATTAATATTTATTGACCATATCATAAGAGGAATATGAAAGACTAACTTATCTCTGGCACTTTTAGAGCTGAGAGACTTGGGCAACTTTTATGTACACATTCATTTAGTAATTTTGTGTATCTGTTTTGTGCTAGTCACAATACTGTGCCAGGGATACTTAGATGAAACAATAGCTCCCCACCCACTCTGAAGAAGCTTACAATCTAATTTGGTATCTAGAATGGAACTTAAAACTCATCTCAACACCCCTATTCCTCAAGTGGTGGAAATGTCTTTTATGTGTGGTCCCACTGGACCCTATGTTTGTACTTATTTTAGCATTTATCATACTACATCAAATGCCTCTATCCTATGGTAAACTGTAGGCTGTGTGAAAATGGCAATCAAGTCTTAAAAAGGTAATTAAAACATGACCTTGGTCCTTAAAGAACTTGAAATTGAATGACAAGAAAACTAAACTCCTAGTATATATAAACTGCACTATAAATTTGCATGGAATAAATACAACAAGTATATGCTACAAGAGGTAGAAGTTTTGGAGAATTTCAGATGAGATGGACTTGGAGCAGAATTTAGAAGGAAAGGTAGGATTTCCACAGGTAAGGTAGAGGGTAAGAGAATCCAGGAGGAAGGAATATCTTGAGCAAAAGCACAGAGGCAGAAGGGCACCTGGGTTGCTTAAGGAACAGCAGGGAGTTCCATGTGAATGGACTCTGGCAAGAACTTTATGGAGGGCTTGGTTGTAGCTGCAGGCATTACTGCCTTGATAAGGAAATTTGAGCAAAAGATACCTGATCACCTTGCCAATAGTGCAAATGATGGCCAAAGAGAGACGATTCAGAAAGGGCAGTGTGGCGATTTCCAGTAATGTGAATAAGAGATACCGAGGTAAAAGTAGATATGGAAAGAAAGGGAGAGATTCTGGAAACACTGTTTAAATGGACATGTCAGGGCCCATCTGGAGTAAGGGTTAGATACAAATTAAGAGTCCTTATCTCAGAGGAGATGGCAAAAACTGCCTGTGGTGAGGTCACTAGGAACAGTACAGAAAACAAAACAAAAAACTAGAGAAGGCCTGGGGAACTTGTGAAAAGTTTATATTTAAGGGTAGGTAAAAAAAAAAAAATCAGATATAGAAGAAATCAAGTTTCAAACCTTTTATTGAAAAGATGAGGAAAATTATGTCTTTGGGATTAAGAGGTTTGCTCAAGTGAATGCCCACAAGAGAGCCCTGTAGAATCCAGGTGACCTGACTTCTAACTCAGTGCACTTACCTTACTCTAAATGACTTTGATGCTAAATGTGAAAATCTCACTTATCACCTTTGCCATTCTGATCAATTTTGGCAAAACAGACTAAACTTGAATTCTGGTCCCATTTATATAAATCAAAGTATACTCTACCTTTTATTCTTGTAGCTAAAATAGCAAAGAGAAAATTTTGTCATTGGGAATTAGGTGGCAAAACCATCTGTACAGATGCCATTTAAAATTACAATGTGTGACATAAACTGGTAGAAGGAATTGTAAAAAAAAAAAAATTATGTTAAAAAACCTACAAAAAACCTAGTGCATTTTCAACTCGCTTTTTTTTTTTCTTTTTTCAGGGTTGAGGACCAAACTCAGGGCCTTGCGCGTGCTAGGCAAGCGCTCTGCCACTGAGCTAAATCCCCAACCTAACCTAGTGCATTTTCCACACTGAATTACCCTTTTTATTCCCCCAGACAACTTGCTATATACAAAAATGGGGAAGATTTTGTTCAAATAAATCAAGCCAAATAATTTCATTATAATTCTACAGGAAATTTTTTCTTGGGTGGGTGATAGGGAGGAGAGGGCTACTGGGGATTGAACCCAGGAATGATTTACCACTGAACTACATCCTCAGTCCTTTTTATTTTTTATTTAGAGACATGTTCTTGCTAAGCTGCCTAAGTTGCTGAGACTGGCCTCAAACTTGTGATCTTCTTGCCTCAGTCTCCCAAGTTGCTGGGATAACAGGTGTGCACCACCATACGTAGCTATACATATATTTTTTTTGCTATTAATACTGCAGTTTTCCCCAACATGTGTTAAAGATACGGTTTTAAATTGTTTTAAACTCTTATCAAGTGAAATATTCATCTCTCAAAGAGGGAAGCCTGAAAAGAGTAAACATGAATTTTGAAAGAGAGAGCATCATAAAAAGTAAGTATATGATGAACCAGTCTTTAGGGCAGCATCGTCCTTGTTAAAGAACCAAACTAAGTAATGTGGATTTTATTATTTATTTGGTTGGAAGAATTGGGCTTTGAAAATGAACCATCACAAGCCATTATTAGTGAATTGTTTATGACTAAACGAGCAAGAACACTATAAATACTAAAAGTTGATGGTCCATGCTTAGAAAATTGAGCATTAAAAAAAAAAAGAATATTGAGCATTTTATTCTTAGGAAATAGAATTTAACCATTTGAAGGTGGTACAGCAAATGATCCTATTAGCATTTTCATTCATGGATTCTTGGCCTTCCCAAGGAGATCTTAAACACAATTTTAAATTGACCATTTTCTAGCACAGAAGTTCGAGAAAAATAACTGGGTTCTTTTGGTTTTGAATTTTTTTTTTTTTGCTTGCTTTGCTTATTAAAGCCTACTATACATACAGGAAAGTGTTTACCAAACGTACAACTCAAGTTTTACAAAATGAATCCACCCATGTATCCAGCACAAAAATCAAGACACAAAACATTGCCAGGTCTTTTGAATCCACCACTCCCTTATTTTTCCTTCCAGTCAGCAGTTACTTACCACCCCAAAGTAAATGTTGGGAGACAGTTTTTCACGTGTCTCCCATGCTTTTTCAAGTCTTGTGATCAGAGGTACTGACTGCCAGTGTTCAGAATATCTTTTCAAAGATGTTTGTGAACAGCTTTAGGGATAGTGTCTTCTTCCAGGGCAAAAAGCATGTTTGCTTACAAGCTTGAAAAGTAGATTATGTCTTTTATGGAACAAGGGACAGATTTATTGTTCAGAATAAGAGAGATAATGTCTCTCTTCAAAGCCAAGGGCAGGCAGGCATGCTTACTGCTCTTTATAAAAGATTTCAAGTTCCCCAAACTCAGGATTCCTTTCCTGTAATTCTGTATGTATGCAGTGTCACATGGCTTTCTTCATGTTGCTCATGGGAATTAGAGCTCAGGAAATTGGTGTAAATACTGACACTACCTATTCAGGTATAAGGTCTTTTTATCTGACCTAGCTTCCAGCTAGGAAGCCTAACTTGTTAGCTTACAAGTAGGGTAGTTTGAGACCCTTCATTGTTCTTGGTAATAGTCACTGTTCTGACTTCTACTACCCTTTTATATATACATGGAATTATATAGCACATACTTTCATGTTTGTCTTCTTAGGTACAACATATTTGTGAGATTCATATTATTTCATATAAGCATGCTTATTTCTCACAGCATTCCATTGTGTGAATGTTTAAAAACTTTTTTGCTACTGTATGATGGACATTGGGGCAGTGTCCAGTGTCTGGTATTAAAATTGTGCTAATTCTGTTAATTAGCACAAAACTTTTATCCATGTTTGTGGGTGAACATATGTATTTCTGTTGAGTATTTTCCCAGAGCTAGATTGAGGGTGTGAGTAGATACTGACAATTTTCTAAAGTCTTTGTACCAGACTACTCTCCCACTAGCAGTAAATGAGTCTTATGTCTTTTCTGTGTTCTTTTCATCTCAGCTTACTTTCCATCCTTTTCATTTTGTTTTTCAGGAGTGGCATGATTTTATTTTACCATCATGCATATAAGGAAAAACAAATATGGCAATGGTGCACTTCCACTTTTACGAGCAATCTCACAAGCATTTATGCTGTTTAGGAAAGAGACATCAATTACTACAATTTATCAGGACAAATTATCAAATAAGACAATCAGAGCCACAAACTTTTTTGTAGGTTATTTTTCCATGAAGACAATTTCCTGCTTTCTGAGTCTGACAAGACTAAGTCAAATTAAAATTTTTAGGATAGTTTTTGGTTTTTTTTTTTTTTTAAGAGAGAATCAATTTCATTTAGTTTTTAGTGTGGCTTCCATTGCTCTGACACTTCGTTGTGGACATGGTGCAAGAGTCCAAACCCGCGTCCTCATGCATGCCAGGCAAGCGCCGTAACCGCTGAGTAACCATTCCAGGCCCTAGGATATAGTTTTAACAGAAACCAAAGCAAGATGAGAACTGTTGTGAATATTCACGTAAGTCTCTATATTGTATAGAAAATATTGATATTGTTCTGTTCCCAACCACAAATTTGTATAGCTCAATCTTCACAGTAAGAACAGAGAAGCAGGACTTTACTGAATACTCGTAAAATTAATCTAGTAATATTAATCTTCCACATAAGGCCACACAAAAACACCTGAAGACACGTTGTGTTTCTTCAAAGAACCCTTCTCTTGGCAACATATTTAACACTCACCTGCAGTTCTACCATCCCAGTTCTAAGAAAAGTATTTCTTCTCCCATCACTACTAACATAGTAAATATTCCTTCCTCATAGGCTCTCTTTAAACCAGTCTTATTTCTAGTCCGTTTCCCCCTGGTTTTTCTGCTTAATCTCTGGCCTTTTGTTCAGTTTTCTGTACTTAGAACACCCACTAGTCTCTTTAGCCTCACTGACCCCTCTGAACTAGAAATCACCTTTCATTCTCTGTGAATCTGTATCTTTAACCCTCTACCAAGGTGGGTGAGAAACTGGGAAAAGCAGAATGGGCAATAAGATCTCTGGCAGTCAATTTTACAAAATAAACTCTCTGCCTCTGGAAATAGACCTAAGTTACACTATAAAGTCTGTTTTTGCCAATGTTTTTGAGCTACAACTTTTTTAAGAGACATGAGAAAAAGAGATTAAAGTATATATGCACCCTTTCACATCTGACACTTAACCATTTTTTGTTGAAGAGGGGGAGGTAAATAAAGGTACCTAAATTCGTATGAATTCACTGGGTAGGACTAAAAAAGTTTGGTACTTGTCAAAAGCATCATCGCCCTTGACTTGAAAATATGGTCTAACTTGTCACCTCAGCCATTTTTTTTAACAGTAGGGTTTATGGGTGATGAAGGTGGTGGTTGTTGGTGGTAAGCAATTGCGAGGTCTTTTGGAAAAGGAATGGAAAACATCTTTTGTATGTTGGCAGAAAATCTTGGCCCATCTCCAGTTCTAGAAATCCTTGTTTACCAGAAACCAGAAAGTGGAGCTGACAATTATCTGAATTTATTTATTCAGTAGCCCAAGGGGATAGGGATTGCCAGCAGCAGGCAGCAATAGGTGAGCAGGAAATAAGAATAGTGAAGTCACATAAATCATACAAATAGCCATTGTTGTTCTCACTTGACTTCATTTATGCCCTGCAATTGTCCATACGCCATGAGTCTATACTGCCAAATCCAGAGATTGGTGAACAGACAATAGCTAGAAAACTAGGTGGTAGTAGAACAGAAAACTTGGGAACAAATAGGCTCCAAATAGTGCAGATAAAGACAGTGCAATCTACAGCCTTATCTGCTTGGCTTAGAAACGTGTGAACTATATTGACCAGGCATCATGAGATGTTAATGCAAAACAACATGAAGACCATGTGGAAACACAGCAGCACCAAGAAGTTCTCAATCTTGAGGCTGAGAAAAAAAAAAGTTTAAAAGGAAGGCGAAGAAAGGTCAGCACACACACACAAAAATGTAAAAGGCACACCAGTTACTGATAATCACAAGTCCAGCAGGAAGTAGTACTGGGAAATTGTGTGGGAGTAACTACAAGTGCAAAGGTTAACCAGATTGGAATCCAAAGGGCCTGGGTATCTCTACTGGCTCCCTTATCTGGTGACTTCTGGCTCTATGGGCCCCTTCATGCAACAGGTAGTATTCCAGGGGATTTGGCCAAAGGTCCTCTTTGATAATCTCAGCAATTCTGTCGCACTCTGGATGGCGGTGGTCTGAAAACCAGGCAAAGAAGCTGCAGGTGACATCTGGGTTCCCATCCTGAGGTTCATGGCCCTGGTGCCAAAGGATTGGAGTGGAATGTGATACCATTCGGCCGGAGGATCCAACCTCATATTCTTTTATAATCAGCTTGTTTCTGAAGAAGGGGTTGCTTCGAAAGAAGAACATGATCTTGCAACTTGATCTAGGATGTCTGCGCTCCTTCACCTCCAGACTGGTTATATAGCTTAACATCTCTGCATCTCGGCCCCTAATCAACGGAGACAACTGTGGGTGGTTCCAAAGAGCGGTGATCCAGAAGCCAGGGATGTTCTGAATGATGTAGTTCCTCTGTTCCAGATAGTATTGGCGCATCCGCCCAAACTTGCGCTCCAGCTGGAGGAAGGCCTGGTTAGCCTGAGCATTCAGAGTGTTCAGTTCCAGCTGGATGGCCTCCAGAGGGGTCATATGGGGATCCACATTCAGGGGATGGGGCCCTGCCTCCTCTTTCACTTCTGTTATTCCTCTGTTTCTCTCCTCCACTTCCTTTTCTTCACTTACCGTTTTATCAATCCTCTTCTCCTCCCCTGCTACTAAGATAGCACATATTTTAGTCTTCACGTCCTTGGCTTTTGTCCCGGCCATCACCTCAGAGGCCGCCCTCTCTGCGACATAGGTTTCTAGGGCCTCCTCCCCACTTGGGCCAAGCGTCTCTCCACCCTGAAAGTCCTTTTTGACGCCGCCATAAGTTGTAACGGAGGTAGAGGCTGCTTCCAGGCCTTCCGTGGGTGACGGCGCCACTTCCTGTCCGGCTTTGGTGACCAGGATTTGCGGAGTACAGCTACAGCGGGCAGCGTCCCAGGGTGCGCCTCCCTCGTCCGAAAGCCTCGGCGGTGTGAGCCTGTCGGGCTCCGAGCGGTTGTCACCCGCCTCCGCCACCATTCGAGTGTCTTCGCTCCCCTCACAGAGCCCCTTCCACTGACGTGGGTGAAACCATGCTGGGACGTGGTAGGGAGTGGCGAGGCTGCGGACCTGACGCGGAGAGGTTTTCTGGATCCCAGCCGGGCCGCTCATGTTGGTAGCAGCCAGACCCCGGACGGGTAAGCGCCGTGTTCCGCGCAGACGACGCTCTGGCGCAACCGTTGGACTAACGATTGTTACGCAGCCCGCCACTCAGTCTCGCGAGATGCGCTCTTTAGTCTCGCGATACCCACGCTTCAGTCTTGCCAAAGTCTTTGTGTGACCGTCTTTCTTCTAGCGTTCCTGTGGGAGTTTAAAGGTATCACTTGGTGGTTTTAGTTTGCATTTAGCTAATGTCTAATGAATTGAAACTTTTCACGTGTTTTCTGGCTGTTTGAATAACTTATTTGTGCAACCAGTGACATCTCCCCAATTTTCTGTTGAATATTTCATGTCGATTTGTAGGAATCAAACACAAGTTAGATAGCTTTTTCAGCTACAACTTTGTGAGTTACCTTTTCACTGTCTTACTGTGCTTTCTGAGGAGCAAACATTTCAATAATAGTGCGTTCCAATTTATCGTTTCCCACTTTAGGGTAGTCCTTTTGTGCCCTGTTTAAGAAGTCTTGCCTCTCCAAGATCTTTCGTGTATCTGCCATCCATCTGGAACTGATTTTTGTAAATGGTGCAATAAATCATGATTTCCCCCCATAGTGTCTAATTGACTCAGCACTGTTTATTGAGAAAACAATGCTTTACCTATGCATAAGTTTTTAAATACATACATCAAAAGTGGTATTTATTGTTAGCCAGAATTAGTGATATGGCCTTGCCAAACTTCAATGGGACAGGGAGGTATAATTCTCTCCTGAGCCTGTAAGAAGAAGGAAATTGGAAATTTTGGTCAGTATTGTAAAAGATAACAGAGTTTGCCTAAAGAGAGAAAAGTTAATGATAATTGGAGAAATTTATAAAACAATACAGAGCATCAAACAGATTGATGAAAAAAGGAACAAATAAGCAAATCTTGGAATGAAAAATACAGTGACAGGGGTGATTAAAAGAAATTTCAGGTAGCATGTTGAGCAGCTTTATGCCAATCCATTTTCAAACTTACACAAAATATATGATGACTCCATAGAAATTTATAAGTCATAGACACTGACTGAAATGCAATAGAAAACCTGAATCGGCTTAGAGACAATAAATTGTCTTTCCACAAAAATAACATGAAGTTAAAAAAAATTTTTTTTGTTTTTAAAGAGAGAGGGGGAACCGAAGTCGGAGTAGGGCGCACCTACCGCGCACGCGCACGCGTTCACCCGTAGTTTGTGAACCTTGTTCTGACCATGGCGGAGCTGGGGGAGGCGCACGAAGCGGAGTTACAGCGCCTTGTGGCCGCTGAACAGCAAAAGGCGCAGTTCACTGCACAGGTACATCAGTTCATGGAGCTACGTTGGAATAAATGTGTGGAGAAGCCAGGAAATCGGCTAGACTCTCGCACTGAAAATTGTCTCTCTAGCTGTGTGGACCGCTTCATTGACACTACCCTTGCCATCACCAGTCGGTTTGCCCAGATTGTACAAAAAGGAGGACAGTAGGCCATCCTGTGAGAGAACAACAGAAGCAGCAGTGGACTTAAGCAGATTGATGTGCCAGTGGGGTAAAGTTGTCAACTCATTGTCAAGTCAGCATCAGGCCATTACCAAGTTTGTTGGTGCTAAAAAGTAACAGATCAGATGTTTAAAAAGTGAAATTTATTTATTTGGAATTCCGAAATTCCAGCTTGTTATCACACCAATTATTCAATAAACATGAACTCTCTTTTAAAAAATAAAAAAAAAAAGAGAGAGGGATAGTGAGAGAGACAGAGAAAGAGAGGAACAACTTTATTGAGTTTTTCACATGGCCTTAGTTGCTCCAACACTCAGTTGTGTATGTGGTGCTGGGGTTTGAACCCGGGTCCTCGTGCTTGCCAGGCAAGCGCCAAAACCGCTGAGCCACCGCTCCAGCCCCAAGTTTAAAAATTTTGAGACATATTACCAACCCTTTAATGAACAGTAAGCCCTTTTTAATTTATAAACTGCTCTACAAATGTATGTTATGTTCGTACTGGATGCCTGCACTCCTAGCCCCTTAATATATGTTACCCTTAATATATGTCAATGAACAGAACAAAGAATTTTTCCCTTTTGGAGTTTACATTTTAAAGAGGAGAAAGAAAATAATAACAATAGCAAGTAAACGATATAGCATGTTAGAAAGTTTCTATTATGGAAAAATCAATAGAGTAAGGGAATTGAGAGTTCTCAAAGTAGGGAGTAGAGAGAAGATTGTAGTATTTAATTGGGTGGTCAGGGAACTTTCATTAAAAAATGAGATTTTAGCAAAAATCCAAGTTAGCTAAGTGGAAATCTGGAGAAGAACAGTCCAGAAAGGAAGAAGAGCTAAGCAGAGACCCCAAGACTAACATACCTGGAGTGTTCAAGGAACAATGAGGCCACTATGTCTGGGGCAGAGTGAATGAGGGAGGTTAGATCAAGGAGGGTATTGAATACTGTTGCAAGAAATTTAGATTTTGTTCTTAGTGAAATGGGAAACCTTTACAGGACTGTGAGTCGAGGACTACAGGATCTGACTTCTGTTTTGCATAGATCCGTTTCCTGAGTGAAAAATAGTATGGAAGGCAGAGGTGGATTTAAGGAGATCTTTTGAAAGGCAATTGTGATACGGGTAAAAGATGTTTTTCAAACCAGGTGATAGCTATAAAGGTGAATGGTCTATATAGTATGATGGTAGAGCCAGAATGATTTCATGATGAAATGGAATTGAGGTCCAAGAGGAGAGAAATCAATGATTATTCCCAATTTTTTCAACCTGAGCAACTGGTAGAATGGAGTTGCTAAAAGCAGAGACATGGAAGGTTGTAATGGAGCATATCTTTGCAGGACGATCCTTTGCTTCTGGACATGAAGTTTGAGGTGACTGTTGAACAACAGAGTTGAAATACGAAGTGGGCATTATGAGTTTAGAAATAAAGAGAGGTATAGGATCAGGATACACACTTTGGGATAATCAGCATACATGGTACATGAGGCCAGAGGGCTGGGTGAGATTACCAAGGGAGTCAATATTGATAAACAGAGGCCCATAGCTTCCAAATTTACCAAGTCAAGGAAAACCAGGAAAGGAGACAGAGGAGAGCCCATGAAGGTAGGAGGGAAGCCAAGAGAGTGCTGTGTGCTGGAAGCTAAATGTGGAAAGGAAGGTGTTCAGTTGTGTCATGTGGTGCTGATAGGTCTGAGAGAAGATGAGGTCTGAGATTTGACCATTGGATTTTGCAACAAAAGAATTACTGGTGACTGAATAAGAGCACTTTCAGTGCTATGGTAGGAGTTGGAATAGGTATTTTGTTTTATAACAATCTTGCTATATAGCCCATGTTGGCCTCAAACTTGAGGATTCAGTTGATCCTCCACCTCAGCCTCCCAAGTAGCAGAACTACCAGTGTATGGAATAGGCTTTAAAGGGAATGGAAGGAAATAAATTGGAGACAGTGGATTTTAATAATTCTTATAAGGAATTTTGCTCCAAACCAAAACAAAAACCAAAAAACAGAATGATGACAAGAACCATTTTAGTGCAGTGGCGAGGTTCACATCTTGATTCTAATGGGTTTAAGAGAAAATGAGAAAAGGGAGAAAATGAAAACAACGTACACATACTTATTTTGAGGGATTTTGCTGCAAAGAAATGGGATGATAACTGGTAGGAAAGCTGAGTCAAAGAAAATATTTTTAAAATAGGAAACAAAGGAGTATGTGTGTGTGCTAATATGAGTAACCTAGTAGGCCGATAAAACGGATGTAGGAGATATAAAGAAGAATTATTGGAGGGGTGTTCTTGAATAGGTAAGAGGAGATGAAATCTAGTGCCTAAGTGGAGGAGGCATCATCTTTCCGTAGAAACATGACATGTTTACTTCTGGAATGAGCAGAAAGGCAAAGTGTGAGGGTGTGTATGCTAGTAGGTGGATAGAAGTGATTGCTTCAGTTTTCTCAGTAAAAGAAAAAGCAAGATTGTCAAGTGAGCATGAGAACGGAGCAAGAAGCAGTGGGAGCCTGAGGAGAGAGAAGAAGGTACAAAATAGTCTTCTAGAGAGTACATAAGTGACTGGACTATTGCATAAGGTATAATTGTCAGATTATATCTTTTTTTTTTTTTTGAGAGGATGGTGAGAGAGAGAGAGAGAGAATCAATTTTTATTGAGCTTTTCACTTGGCTTTCGTTGCTCTGACACTTGTGTATGAGGATGCTGGGGTTTGAACCCATGTACTTGCACATGCTGGGCAAGCGCTGTAACCACCGAGCCAGCATTCCAGCCCCTTAAAATCTTAATTAACTCTCTTTTCTTTCCCACAGTCATGAGACTACATGACCATTCCCCTTCCATGTACCCACCCATACACCATCAGGGAGAGGAACGGTGGGGACATGGGAGGAGAAATCTAAAATTCTGACTATTTTTCCAAAAAGAAGAGTTCCTTAAACAGATGGTTTATGGGGGCTGGAGCGGTGGCTCAGTGGTTACATCTCTTGCCTGTCATGTGCAAGTGCGCGGGTGCAGATCCTGGCACCCACATACACAACTAAGTGTCAGAGCTGCGAAAGCCATGTGAAAAACTCAATAAAAACTGATTCTCTCTCTCTTTCTCTCTCTCTCTCACTGTCCTCTCTTAAAAAAAAAAAAACATGGTTTACAGAATCAGAATAAATTTCCTGTAGGATACAGCATTAAACAGAGACACAAAACTTACAGAAAATAAAGATAGAAACTCAGAAGTAAAAGGTGACTTTATCTTTCATAGTACCTGACAAACTATAAAAAAAAGTAAGAATATGAACACCTAAAAAACCTTAATAAGGTTGATCTTGATATGTATCAGCTAACTACAAGAAAATGTAGTGATTAAGAGTGGTAGGTCCAGAACCAGGCTGTTGGGTCCAAATTTCAAACTAAATGATGTAGTGTAACTAATTTTATTGCCTTCATTTCCTTATCTGTAAAATAGGCATTGTAATAGTATCTTCTGGTACCATTAGTAATAGTATCTCACAGAACTGTTGTAACGAACAAAGTTTCACATTTTAGATAGTATTTCTTACATATTTTCATATGTGTAAGAATTTTAAGGAATGTTAACACTCATTATGCTGCATGAGACTTGATGTCCTGAAAATGAGAATACCCCATTTTCCTATGTGCCCATTGGACATTAACAAACATTGAGGCCACATAAAAAACCTCAGTATACTGAAGAAAGTAGAAACAGTTTGGTGAATGTTTTCTGAGAATGGCTGTATAACAGCTGATTCAAATTAAGAACACTCTTAATCCAACCCTGGGTCTGAAAGGAAATTAAAAGGACTGAAGATAGGTGCTGGAGCAGTGGCTCGGCAGTTACAGTGCTTGCCCGGCATGTGCAAGTACACGGGTTCAAACCCCAGCACCCACGTACACAACTAAGTGTCAGAGCAATGAAAGCCATGCGAAAAACTCAATAAAAATTGATTCCCTGTCTCTATCTCTCTCTCACACTGTCCTTCTCTCTTTATTAAAAAAGAAAAGAAAAGCAGTGTAGTCATATTAATTCTAATTAAAAAATAAAAATAAAAAAATAAAAGGACTGAGGATGTGGCTTAGTGGTTCAGCACTTGCCTAATATGCATAAGGCTCTTGATTCAATCCCTATCACTGTAAAAAAGAAAAGAAAAAGTTAATTACAGAATACCTGAATATTACCAGAATTACAGAATACTCGAATACACCAGAATAATAATAGATACTTCACATACTGGAACTTATGGGTTACCTATGAATATTGATATGAAAATAGTGAATAAATTATAAACAAACGATCCAACAACACACTCAAAGAGCCATTGACCACAACCAAGTAGGGTTTATTGTAACAATTTCATGTTTGGACACGTTACATCCTCGTCACAACCTTATGGACTAGGGCCTATCATTAGCACTGTCTAACAGAAAAAGAAGAAGAAGAAAAACCTGCCAAAACATTGAGTAACGTGTCTATGAACAAGTAATGAATGACAAAGCCAAGAAATGAAACCGGGCAATCTGACCACAGTGTTCTTCTTTTAAACTCTACAGGACACTCTCAGAGCTTTCTCAGCTTAAGTTTTTCATCCACAAAATAGAGTCAGTATTCTTATCTCTTTGGTGAATGTAACAAGTAAGAGGTGGAACTGCACAGAGGGAGACATTGATGCTACCTTTATTTTTATCTCTATTGTTGGACTTGTTATAATGAACATGCATTATTCACGTATTTTTAATCAAGAAAATGGTGCCCTTTTTAGAAGTTGTATTAGATTGCTTGGCACCTAGACTCCGAATACAGTCATTATTACTATGTCTGAAAGCTAAGCCAGTTTCCATTTGACTTAATAGAAATGCATCAGCTCCAGAAGGCTGGGTGTGAAGGGAAGAAATAAGACAAGGTGATAGTTGGAGAATTCTATAAGAAGCTTTTACTTTCAAACAAGAAAGCTTTGTACATCTAAAGGGGGGTAGGAACCAGAAGGGAGAGGGAATTGGTTCAGGTGAGTGGGAATTATAACTAATGGAGCAAGGTGCTGAGAAATTGAGGGTGGGGAAGGTGGCTCCCTGGATGAATTTAAGTTATTTGGGGGAAGGTCATTAGTGACTAATTGTAAGTAGATAAGCCCCATTTTATAAGCCCTATGCACAGTAGCTCTCCCTGAAGTAACAAAAATATCAATATCATTTTGGAAAATAAGAAACAAATTTGAATAACTATGGCTTTGTTTATCTCTCTGGTTCTGAAGATGTGAGAATAGGTTTTCTGAACAGGAGCTAGCAGTTTATTTTTCCATTAATGGGTTACAATGGTGAAAGGATTGTGGGCAAAAGAACATCTTTTCAAGCAGCTTCCCCTAGTATAGGTCAGAGGGGCAACAAGAGGAGTTATTTCTGCAGCTGGGAAAAATGTTTAGAACTGTCTTCCTGGAATCAGTTCTCATTTCAGAGTCGAAAATAGATCTGAAATACTGTGCTATTTGGGAATTGGGGCCTATTCATTGTAAGCACATCTGTCAGTAGCAGTTAAAATTCAAATAAATTCAAATAAAGTCTAAGAAATGCTCATATTACACTTACCAATTTCAAGTTTATAAAACATGTATTCACAAAACCTGTACCCTAGTTGCTGTCACTGCTAGGACTCAATATGGAAAACTTTGATTTTCTGCTGGTCATGATTACTTTGAAACTGAGCCACAGTTTTTAATTCCTTTTAAAATGTTTCTCACTCCCCACCTGAACTTTTCAACTGAGACCTATTTTCATTTTCATAAGTTTAAATATGAACTATGCCAAATAGTTATATATTTTGGTTTTGATTATTCCACAGCCTTTAGTAGCTGAAATGAGATTATTGAACTATTAAAGTAAAAAATCCAGGATTAAATAAATGTGTTTTCCTTTTTGTCTTCATTCCAATTTTAGTAAGTGAAAATTTTTCATTTACATGCTGTGATTAAGGAAACTTGGTTTGTTTGTACTCAATCCCATCCCATTAAGGATCTTCAGTATCTTTGGAAAGTCAAAACCAAGACAGCAAAAGAGGGGAATTTCCTTGTTTTAAAAAATTAAAGATGAAGACAAACTGATGACACTGACATTCTAGAAAAGGACTCCAAACACAAAGGTGTGGCAATAATTGCATCTTGATGTGATTCTTCTCCAATACCTTAGGAAACACAAGCACTCTCTGCAAGGTCCTGACATGGGGAAAGAGCCCAACACTAGGAAGCCTAACAATTTTCCATTTGACTCTAATATTGCTGATATATTTTGTTTAGTTTGTTGCTTTCATATATATATGTTGAAAAATACAGTAGGCATCCAAGTCTATAGTGTTCAATTTTATTTACAAAGAAAAATCTATTTGTCCAACTATTCTATCTCAATAGTGATTTTCATTTTTATTTTTTTCTATGTGCATAATATGCACAGTAAGTGGAGTTATATTATTGGACTCCCCTCCACCCTGAACTCATAATTTCTTCCAGTTTTCATAATTATTTTAGTGACTAACAGTCTGTTGAGTTCATATGACTTTCTTATGTGTATAGCATGTTTATATCCTCTAACCATTTTCCTCTTTAGGTTTTAACATTTTTGAAGATTTGAGTAAGTTCTTTATTTGCTGTTTATTCTATCTTATTATAAATGCTTCCCAGTTGTGTTTCTCTTTTATAATTTAGTTATGTTGTAACCATTTTTTTCTTTATGTTTTTGAACTACTTATTTTTTCCTTTGTGATTTCCACTGTTACCATAAGGTTTATAAAGATAACAGTCTCTCTAAAGATTTTCAAATATTTGATTCTTTTTTCTCCTAACTTTGGTAAGAATTAAAGGAAATATTTTAACTCTTTAATCCACTAGGGTTTTCCTCTGGTATATGATATAAGAACTGGTTTAAATCATTTCTTTTTTTTAGTGTGTTTCGTTGTAGCCATTTTTTTCTGTCCAGTATCAAGGTATAATTAGGCAATTATTAAAGAATTATTTTCCTAACTTTATGATTATATACTATATATTAAATTTCTTTGTATATATCTTATTGTCTTTATATATATTTATAAATAAAATATATTGATATATAAAACATTATATATAAACATATTCACTGTTCTTATTTTTCATTTTTATTGGTTCTTATTACTTATACATGATGCTAGATTATACAATGACATAATTGTAAAAGCATGGAATATACCTTCTTCTAATTCAGTCCCCAGTATTTCCTCTTCCACTTCCTTTCTCCCACTTTTATTCTCTTCCCTCTACTCTACTGATCTTTCTGTTATTTATTACCAGTTCTTTTTTAATTAGAGTCTTGTTGATGTACAAAATGGTGAGATTCACTGTGGTATATTCTTATATGTACATAGGTAAGTTGGGTCTGATTCATTCCATGAACTTTCTCTATTCCATCCCTTCTCCCTCCCTTTCATTCCCCTTTGTCCATTACTCTGATCTTTTCCTTATTTTGGGATAGCTTCTACATATCAAAGAAAACATTTAACCTTTGACTTTTTGAGACTGGCTTATTTCACTTAACATGGTAGCCTCCAGTTCCATCCATTTACTAGCAAATGCCATAAAGTCATTCCTCTTTATGGCTGAGTGGTGTATATACCCCACATTTTCTTTATCCACTCATCTGTTGAAGGGCACCTTGGTTGGTTCCACAGTTTGGCTATTGTGAATTATGCTGATATAAACATTGATGTGGCTGAATCAGTGTAGTATGCTGATTTTAATTCTTTGGGATATATACTGAGGAGTGGGATAGCTGGGTGAAATGGTGGGTCCTTTCCTAGTTTTTTTGATGAATCTTCTTCATATTGCTTTCCAGAATGGTTGCACCAATTTGCTTTATTTACCACCATCAATGTATAAGTGTACCCTTTCCCCCTCTCACCAACATTTATTGTTGTTCGTATTCTTAATAATTGCTGTTCTGATTGGAATCAGATGAAATCTCAGTGTGGCTTTAATTTGCATTTCTCTGATTGCCAGAGATGTTGAACATGTTTTCATATATTTGTTAACTCTTCATATTCTTTTGAGAAGTGCCTAGTTATTGATTGGGTTATTTGTTTTTTGTTGTTAAGTTTTTTGAGTTCTTTGTATATCCTGAATATTAATGCCCAAAATGAGAAACAGGTGGCAAAGATTTTCTTCCATTCTATAGGTTCTCTCTTCACACTCTTGATTGTGTCCTTTGCTGTGAGGAAGCTTTTCAATTTGATGCCATCCTATTTACTGATTTTTAATTTTACTTCTTGTGCTTCAGGAGTCTCATTAAGGAAATCAGTTCCTGTACCAATATGTTGGCATGTTGAGCCTACAGTTTCTTCTAGTAGATGCAGTTTCTGGCCTAATTCCTAGGTCTTTGATTCACTTTGAGTTGAATTTTGTGCAGGGTGAGAGATAGGGGTTAAATTTCATTCTCTACACATGAATTTCCAGTTTCCCCACCACCATTTGTTAAAGAGGCTGTCTTTTCTCCAACTTGTGTTTTTGGCACCTTTGTCTAGTATGAGAGAACTATTTTTATGTGGGCTTGTCTCTGCATATTCTAGTCTATTCCATTGGTGTTCATGCCTGTTTTGGCGCCAATACTATGCTATTTTTTTTACTTTAGCTCTGTAGTATATATCTGGTACCATGCTGGACACTTCACGTAAGCCTACTTGCCCAAGGCTCAGGATAAACCTAGAAATTATAAGCTATACCTTGTTTCATTTTATTTGCAGATATTGTGTATTTTATAAACTGCAGGTTTAAGAAAACCCTTTATCAAGCAAGTCTGTCAGCACTATTTTTCAAATAACATGAACTCATTTCACATCTCTGTGTCACATTTTGGTAATTCTCACAATATTCCAATACTTTTCATTGTTTCATACCTGTTATAGTGATCTGTGATCAGTGATCTTTGAAGTTACTGTTCTACTACAATTATTAAATATCAGAATTGAGGGAATCAAAGCTTAGTAGATATAGGCTACTTGTGCTAGGCCTGAAGAAACAAATAAGAAACAAAATACTAAAGTGTCAAATTAGATTGGCTTGTGACAGAAAGGGTATGGATCTGTGGCTCTGGGATTTCAGGACCTTTAAGGCTTATCACTCCATAGGGAGCTGCACTGACCTGAAACTTTGATCAAGGATCTATTAGGAACTAGGGAGGGATCCAGGAGCTGAACCAGCTCACATACATTATTATTTTGTGCATTTTCCCCACTTGCTGCTTCTAAATCATAATAAATCATAGGGAAACAGTCCTGAAACTAGTCTGTTACCATTTTACTTGTCTTCTAACCAGAACCAGCCCATCGAAGTCCCAACAGATTTAAGTAATATTTCCAAGGTCATATAAACAGAAAGTGGCTTGCTCAACAACCAGTTGTCTTTCCATTACCACTGATGTCTACAGCAGTAATGTACCTTGGCCAGGTTACTTCCCCTCTGTATTAGTCAGCTTGTCATCACTAACCGAAGCACCTGGCAAGAATAACTTAGAGGAAGAAAAGATTTATTTTGGGTTCATGGTTTTAGAAGTCTCAGTTCATGGTTGGCTGGCTCTAAGGCAGAAACATAATGACAGTAGGGTGTGGCAGAGGAAAACTCAGCTCATAGCATCTGGAAAGCCAGAAGAGTGGGAGAGGAGCCAGGGACAAGTTATAGTCCCTAAGGGCATGTACCCAGTGACCTACTTCCTCTACCTGTCTACTGTCACCACCCAGTATTCCTTTCAAACAAATAATCCATTGAATGGATTAATCCACTGGTGAGGTTGCAGTTCTTATAATCCAATCTTTCCCCCTCTAAACACTGCTGTATTGCCTAAATAGTGATGAACATTCTGGATCCAAACCAGAACAACCTCTCTGAGCTGTAATTTCCTCATTTGAATATAATAAACAAGATGATCCAATCTTGACAGGCTGATTCTGTTGTTAAATATGTTTTATAGCGGGGGCTGGAGTGGTGGCTCAGTGGTTACGGCGCTTGCCTGGCATGCACAAGTACGAAAGTTCAAACCCCAGCACTGTGTACACAACGAAGTGTCCGAGGAATGAAAGTCACATGAAAAACTAAATTGCTTCTCTCTTTCTCTCTCTCTCTCACTGTCCCCTCTTAAAAAAAAAAAAAAAGTATTACAGGGGCGGGAGCGATGGCTCTGAGGTTACAGCTCTTGCCCCATGTGCAAGGACGCGGGTTCTAACCCCAGCACCACATATACAATGGAATGTCAGAGCAACAAAAGCCACATGAAAAACTATATAAAACTGATTCGCTCTCTCTCTCTCACACTGTTTCTCTCTCTCTTAAAAAATATGTATTATAAATTCCTCGCAAAGAAGCCATACTTTCTTCATTCTCAAATTGCTCATATTGCTTTGAATATAACAAGTGCTCGATAAATATCTGTTGATGCAGAATGAATGAATGAATCCAAGAAAGTGTTACTCTTAATGCTTTTCTCACAAGTGAGATTCTCAACGCTTGGACACCAGCTCCTGTGTGGTCTCCTAAAATCTTATCATTTCACTTTTCAACTGTGAAATCTTTTACAAAAAAGATGCATTTATCATAAGTCTTTTCACAAGAAAATTCTTAGCACGAGTCAGCTTGTATTCCCCTGAAATGAAGGAATTGGGTTAGAGAGTAGGAACCTAGGAAGGATCAAGGTGGAAACTGTGATAGGTAGACTTTTCTCTAACAAGGCTGTCTGGGTTATTTTTATCTTTATGTTGCTGTTATAGCAATAACATGACAAAACTGTGACTATTCAAATTTAATAAACTAGAGCCTGCGCAAGCCCAATTTTTAATAAATGAATAACAATGGTGTACCTGCCCTAATATTTCTTTTGGGCATGCAATAAGGAACTATGTTCTTAGCTTTAATTTAAATATATAATGTTTTAAATATACTCTTAGAAAACTCAATTCAATACTAGTGCATTATTAATTAGTGTTATTTTTATGCCAAAATAAATGCAAATGACAGTACACAGCCCCCAGGAGGCATAAATCTATGGGTTTTATAATTACTGTTTTTAAATTTTAACTCTTGTCGAAGTCATTGGTTAACATTTCTAAACCTTTATGCCTGAATAATTCTGAGCAGATATCTGCCCTCTGTTTCAACTGCAGCCCAAGCGGGGTAGGAGGGAAGATCTATACAACCAATAGTTACAGAAGTTATTTTTGGAATTAAAAGCAGGAATTTGCAGCATGCACAAATGTCTGGTTTTATCTCTTGAGCTTCAAAAAGACCAGCATCATATTGAGACTATAATATCATTGTTCTCTGAAACTAAAAGAAGAATCTGGTGAAATTAAACATTTCATATCAAAAATCACTTAGCCTTAGGATACTGACATTTTTTGCTAAGTTTCTACATAAAAGGATGCACAATGGGGGCAGCAATAGGGAATCAAGCTCTTTCTTATGAGCTATGGTATATGCAGGAAGAAAAACATTACATAAGCCAGGAACAGCTTCTCCAACATAGACACAAAGGAGAATGATGTAATCACAGCTGCAGGTTTTTGCTTCTGCGTTAATGCTACTTTTAATATCATTTAACCAGACTGAAATATTCAATTCAAGCTGAAAAGTTGCAAAGAAACAGCTCTACTTTCAAAAATTTGTTTACCACATTCTAAGAGGGTTAAGCATTATTGTCCAAGAATAGGAAAACATTATGTTATTTAAATTTGAGTAATGAAATATTCGTAATGTCCATTTTTATAATTCAACGTTATTTAAAATAACATTGCCAAAGAAGGTACAGGGCTCAGCTGTAAAAACAAACAAACAAACAAAAAAAACCCAAAAAATGCCATGGCAACCTGAACTGAGATGGTCCTGAATTCTCTAGACCACATTTAAGGTTTCCTAATTTTTTTTTTAAGGTTCTGTATAAGGATGAATATGAAAGAAGAAAAAAGAACTTCCTTACATAATTTACCTTGGTCTTAAAAAATGCTCTAAAAATTTCATTTTGACCTTGAGTTAAAATGATTCGGCTCTATATGACGACTATAATGAGGCTGCTCTTCTGTATTTACTCAAGATGGATTTCATGTAAACCTTTAAATTGTATGAATTTGTCTATATTCTCTAAAAGAGCAGTCTAATGTTGAACCTAAATCCAAATGTATTTTCCAGTAACAACTGACTATTTGGATTCCGTTATCTATCCCATCTCTCACTATCTTACTTCCAGCCACAGGAAAATGAGGATTGGCTGTTGGACTATCTTACAGAGGTAAAAATCTCATAAATATGTGTAGAACAGTTTTCAATTTTGAAAGGAGAGTAGTGTTGCTCTAAAGTTAGGTCAGGAGAGAAAAAAAATTAACCTTTTTCCTAAAATCATGAAATAATTTAGGAATGAGGAAATTTATGCTGTTTCAGCATCCCCAGGGATAGGCTTCCTAAGAATCATAGGGGAGAAACTGACTGCTATCAGAGTATGGATGGGCCTTGTATCTAACAGTCCCCTTTCTGAAGAATACCAGAGAAATGAGAAAGCAGATTTATAGAATCTAACATTAATTGAATTCCATTCAAGTCAATTTGGAATATTGGCATGTATTGTTTTATAATGAACATCCAAGCCCTGCTTGATTTTACCTTATAGAATACTTGATAAGGGCAAATAAGTTCCAATTTAATATAATTTCTCATTAGTAGCCAAACAATAAAATGCAACATTAAACATATCCTTAACTGTATGCATTACAGTAGTTCATAAAGAATGAGTATATGGGTGAAAACTCTCTCCTGTACTCACATAATACTGTAGACATTCCTTCATCATTGCATTTGTCATGCTGAATGTTAATTGTTTGCCTTTCCCACTGGATTATGAGCTCATTGGAGACAGGCACCCTGTCCTATCTTTGTAGCCTAGTTGCCTAGGACAGATTATAGAATAAATATTTAGTAAGTATTTTTTTAAGTAGTTTGTAATTGCCACCTCATCTTCTTCTCCAGCTACTTTAAGATAAGCTTTAACTCTCATGAAGAGAAGATGCAAGTTTAGTTTGTAATTTTCAATCATTCCTAAGACCATACCTTAACCTACTGAGACCCAACAATGGGAGATGTCTAGAGCCCAACACGGACAGGAAGAACATACATCTCAAACCTTTTTTAAAAAAAAATCTTTTCACTGACTTGCTAAGGATGCTCCAGGCCTCAGAGAGTAGCTTAACTTATTTTCCTGGAAAACAGATAGAAGCCTGACGTAAGCCAGAGGTAATAACAATGCAAGAGAAGAAAGAGAAATGAACATTTATTAAAATCAAGAGGACATCATGGTTGATTGTGCAGGGATGGTTCAGAGTCTATCACTGCCCAGAATCATCTTTTTCAGAATGCAGAAAAGCACCTGGGTAAAGCAGTTATGCGTGAGGAGGGGGCATGGAGGTGGTTGGATAAATATGGTACATTTAATGGGAAGACGCAGTAAAAATATATGTATCTGGAATGTTAATGCTAAATCTGGGTGTAGATGAAATCATTCCAAGAGTAGACAGAGATTAAGAGAACAGGGGATTAAGTCTAGAAATCATCAAAAGGATTGAACAAAATAGAAGGAACACCCACTAAGAAGGATCGCCTGGAGACGTAGAATCCACTTATAATTAAGCTTGTCGTGCTAGTTCAGAAGTAAAACTCAGTTTCCTTTTCCTATAATGGGATATATTCTCATATTTGGATGCTAGATAACTTCTTATTTATTTAATTCAGTTCATCAAAGTAACTGCCAGCATAAAGTCAACCAATGGCGCTACTATAGTGCACATGTGCAGAAACACTGCCCCTGGATATTATGGGGGAGACAGATGTCTGAATGAACAGGCTGAGAGGTGTATGTTACTAACCCACATGATGCCCAGGGCCATCAAGGGTGGGCTGATGTTGGGAACAGACAAAATTCAGCTGGGTAAGACTCCCCATCTTCTTGGAACTAGAATAGCAGACACATTATGTGACAGAAGTCATCAGAGCTATTGTAATGAAACCCTAGTGCTTACTTTTTTGTGATGTATAAGCTAATTCTAGACTGTGATATCATGAAGCAAAATTAAAAAGTCAAAATCAAAACCTTATTCTTGTATATGAGAGTGCTACAATTCCTGGTGAGCGAACCAGAAAGAAAGTTTCAATTGTGGGGCCGCTTTCTAAGGAGATAAATATAGATTGTGGTGACATAGAACCTAGATGATTATGGAAAATGCTTTACCAAGTCCCAGTTTTTCCCATCACACAATTCAATTAAATATGTTTGAACAAGAATTATAAAAATGGTAATTATACCCTACCAGCTAATTATTTTCTTCTTTAGGATGAATGAGTTATAACAGAAGCAAGCAACACAATTAGCGAGCCTCCTTGTTTTCATTTAGATGTTTACTTATTTATGTCATATATCCTTCCACAAAGCAGTGGAAGTGGCATTACTATTCATTTTTAATGTTTTTATTCATAATTTATTACCCAGGAGACCCTTGTTCTCTTGAAAATGAAATAAATGTAAGTTAATTTGAGGATTTTTTGCCTAAAAAAATTAAAATTTCTTATGAAAGAACAACTGCAGAAAATACAAATTCCTGGGTCCTTCAAAAAAAATTCAGCTCTAGGTAGATGCAGTGGCACACACCTGTAATCCCAGCAGCTCAGGAGGCTGAGGTAGGGGGATCACAAGTTCAAAGCTAGTCTCAGCAACATAACTAGGCCCTAAGCAACTTAGTGAAACCCTGTCTTGAAATAAATAGGAAGGACTGAGGATGTGGTTAAATGGTTAAGTGCCCCTGGGTTCAATCCCTGGTACCAAAAACAAAAAACACAATTCTAAATCCGAAGATACTCTTGTGTCTATTGGGGTTAGCTACTGGGGACTTTAAATAAAGTACCAAGAACAATAAATGACCAACAATTTCTATCCTCAGGGATAATGGGAAACCAAAACCAGCTTTAACATTTTCTGACAATTCCCAGCCTGTCTCCCAATCCTCCTTTACGTCCTTGCCTTTCTCCACCCTTTACATAGCTTTGCTGTGAGCAGATTGCCTTTATTTCAAGATCCTGGAATTCATTCCAACCTGGAGTACATCTCTGCCTGTTTTGATCTTAGTTAAGGTTTTCCCTCATCCATTCCTATGAATGCTATTAAAAAAAAAATCAATACATACTTTCTTATTAACTGAACAAAAACATTCGACTTAAGTGTTTAGCTCACTACAATGAGCCACTCATTCCCTTTGAAAGAAATGAATATTTAGTGAATAAGAACATCAGACTAGTGACAATGTTTTTGATCACTTGGAAGTTTTGGTTAATGTAGAGCATAATGAAATAGTTATTTTCTGAATGGACACACTCCAATGTGACTATGTATACATTTGCGTATGCACAGGAAGGCTAAGGAAGAGTGCACCTCCAGGGAGTGGCAGCATCTGAGAATGGAGGTGGGAAGGGGGACTTTCATTGTCTGCTTCACAAATTTACATCCTATTTGAATTTTTACAATGAGATGGTATTACTGTTTTAATTGATAATTTAAGAAATATAAATATGATTTTTTTAAGAGAGAGAAGGGACAGTGAGTGTATGAGAGAGAGAGAGAATCAATTTTATTTAGCTTTTCATCTGGTTTGCGTTGTTCCAACACTCAGTTGTGCATGTGGTGCGGAGGTTTCAATCTGGGTCCTTGCACATGCTAGGCAAGCGCCATAACTGCTGAGCCACTGCTCCAGTCCCTAAATATGATTATTTCTAACATTCCAAATTTAAGATGATAACAAGGTGAAATAAAATAGCACCACCATTGACTTGAAATTTTTCACAGTAGTATTTTCAATTTACTGATACATTTGGGGCTATTTACTTCTACTGGATGAATGATTGGAATCAAATTAACAAGTGAAATTTATCCAAATGATTGTTACATTAGATTTGTATATGTTGGCTTAAGGTTCTGATTATAGACTTCCAGTGAGTTTTATGTCTCCCGCTAGGATTATAACCTTTTAATATTGTTACTGAAGATCTTATACAAATCATTCATTCAACTAGTAACTCATTGATCTCCTTCTCTTGGTCAGCACCTGGTCTGGGCACTGAGATGGGTAAATGTGAGTCTGCCTCAATTACATGAGCTAACCTTTATTGTATGCGTTCCATTCCCTGGCATTGTGTTAAATTCTGCTATGGACTGCTTTCACCTTCACAACACTCCTGTACAGAGAAATATTATTAACCCCATTTTACAAATGAATACCCTGAACCACACAGATTGTGTAACACCAAAGGCTGCCCACTTAGGAACTTGGGTGACAGCCATTTGAATTCCAAGGATCCAGCTCTGACTCAATAGTCCATACCTTTAAAACCATGACTTCATAGTACCTTTCAGATTATAAGGTAGGTAATCTAGTAAGAGGAGTTTTATAGGTAAATATTTAAGTATATTTTAACAATTGGAACAACTTGCATTTCTAACTTGAAAGTGAAATCCCGTAGATAAGGTCTACCCATATAATGCAAGACCTGAGAGGCATTTAAAATGATGATGTAGATGTTGTTCTCTTAACATGAAAACAAATCATCTTCATATTATTAAGTGGAAGATAATGTAACAGTATTTATAATGTGATTTGAACTTTGTAAAAAAACTGTATAATTAAAGATTAGAGCTGGACTCTGAAAAGCATCCATATACCTGTGGGACATAAGGAGGCTACATAAGCAATTCAGGTCAGAATATTGGGAATCACTTCACTGATCAATGCACTTCCTTCCACGGAGCCAGGGTAGGACTTCACCCAACTCCTCAGCAGAGCTCCAGGCAGCTACCACCAGCCATTCCCAGGTGGTTCTTATGATGACTTCTCTTGGTTTTTTGGGTGTTCATTTGTTCACCTAGTATTCTGGATATCTCTTATATCTAATCCAATTCTCTTGTCCAAACTGAGCATGTCTTGTGTCCCTCCTTTCTCTATACTCGTTTTGTCTCTGCTTCCTCTGAATGGGACTAATATTATTTCCTCACGTGGCAGAAGGGACAGAAGAGATTAAAGGAACAGACTCATTGGATCCTGATTTGCTATTGCTATTATTGCTCTCTTCCACATCATCACCTTTTCCTCTTCTATTAGATCATTCCCCAAGCATACAAATATGCTCTAGTATCCGCAAATGATTTTATAAGGTTTTCTATAGATCTCACATTCTTCTCTAGTTATTGCCCTTTAAAATACAATTCTTTGATAGAGCTGTCTATGTTGACTTTCTGCTTCCTCACCATCCCATTTTTGTCCCCTCCAGCCCCTTTATAAATCTTATCCATGAGGGCTCTGCCCTCACGACTTTATCATTTCCGAAAAGTTACACCTCTTAATACTGTCATTGTTTCAGTTATCTTTTTCATTGCTGTGCCCAAAACACCTGACAAGAACAACTTAGAGGAGGAAAAGTTTATTTGGGGTCTCATGATTTCAGAAGTCTGGGTCCATAGATGGCCAATTCCATTGCTCTGGGTCCTGGTTGAAGCAGCACATCATGGGGGAAGGGCCCAGGAGAGGAAAGCTGCTCAGCTCATGGTGGGGTCAAGAAACTAAGAGCAAGAGGGAGGGGGAAGGGCCACAGGGAAGATGTACCTTTTCAGTGAATATCCCCAGTGACCCCCCTCCTCCAGCCACACCCCACCTGCCTACAGTTACTACCCATCCTGGTTTGAATGGAAAGATTAGGGCACAGCTCTTATAATCCAATCATGGATATGCCTGTATATCTTACCTCTGAATATTCCAACTGTCCAGCCTCGTTAACTTGTCTAAGGTAATTAAGGTGAAAAGAAGTGGATGGTGTCACTTTTTAAAAGGTAATCCACATTTACCATTTCTGCAATACTTCCTAGGAAGAGGGTATCATATATTCTCTATGCCTTATTTCTCTTAGACTAGAGAAAGAGCAATCTGATGCAATTCTACATCATTAGTGTATTTCCTCAATAGGAAAATTCCAATATAATTGGCTGATGTATTTGCCAAAGACAGAGCCTAATATAAATGAATATCTGATATTCTATTTTGTCATTGGATCTCCTATGACTTTGGTGAGCATGCCTTTGTCCCTCAAACTTGGTCACTTCAGAGACTGCTTTTAAGATCACTTCCCTAGACCACTGGAGCACCTTAGCGACTTGTCCATCTGTGTAATGATGCCTTATGAAATTCCACCAGAAGCTGCTAACTAGTTTCTTTCTTTCTTTGATAGAAGTTTAGCTGTTTGAAATAGTGTATAATTAGGAGATACCCCCAAACATGAGTCCTCATCTGGAGGATTCTCAGGTGCAAATGGCCCTTTCTAAACTCAACATCAGCGAGTCTGGTTTTATCCCCAGCAGGATCCATCTTCTAGCTTTAGCTTTGTGGTCATAACTTCTGAGACCCCAGCTTTAACTCTATTCAATGTAAAGATGTGCATTTAGTTTTATATTACCCCATCTAAAAGTCATTTGGAAAACTAAATAATGCTAACCATTTGCTATATAAGTAATTAAAAAAGAGAGATGGCATATAATTAATTAAAATTACATTTTGATTCTGGTTACTAGGTTTTCTTTGATCATTTTATTTATTAACAGTATCAGGGAAATTGAGGACACCTTACAGTGTAATATTAAAATTATGTAGAATTTTCCCTTATGGGATATCATAACATGTCTTTCAGTCTCTTCCATTAAATCTTTTTTAACTACTCTCTTTCAGCCTCTAGTCCATTTGTCCTTCCACTTTGTTACCTCCTACTAGATAGGCAACTTGGTTATATATGATGTTCTTTTATTTGTCTGAGATTCACTAAGCCATTAATAGACTGAAATTGGTGAGCATTTAACGTATTAATGCTGACCGTGTTATAAAGAAAGCCCCACTTACAGGTAAGCACTTGTGAACTGAAGCATGACCGTGGCATTCCTTCCTCCTACCATGAGCCTCCTATGAGCTGACTCACAGGCTTGGATTTAAAGTTCAAACACTCTTGAGACTACAGGAAAATGTAATCTAAAAAAAGTAACATTTTTTTTTTAATCCTGGAAGGTTCAAAAGATAAGCTATTTCCTTAACTTTGAGACAAACAAAAAAGGGTTTCGCTATTTTGATTCTTTTTTTTTTTTGTCAAGTAGCTAAAGGCGTTCTAAAAACTCCCATTTTCAGGGTTAGCAACATGCAATGTAGTGTACTCTCTCACAGTTGATTCCTTTAAAACACATGCTTCTTTTCATCAAGTTAAGTTTTATTCTGATTTGCCATGTATCAAATCTCATATTCTCATGTCATTGACTGCCTCTACATTCTGCCTTTGAACTACTCTTGATTTAAAGTGACTGTCAGGGATGTTTCTTGAATTTCTCTTTAGAACTGTGCAGGCGCCTCTCTGTGAGGAGGCCAGAGGGCCTGAGTGTGCCTGAAATCCAGGCACCACCCCTCAGCCAGTTGCCCCAGGCCAAAACTGCCCTCACCCACTGTGAGCTCTTGCTCCGGGAATCTGTGGCCTTCAACAGGATGGCAGTGGCAGAAACTGCTGTCCTGATGAGATGTGTTTTTATGACCACAGAACTTTGCTTGCCTTGCTTTATCAGAACAGGTCATTAGCAAAGTTGGTTGTAAAGCAGAACTCGTTAAATAAATCCCTTCCCCATAAGTCCCATTATAAAAATCAAAGCAATAGTATCTGCAAGGGGAAAAGAACGTCACAGTTTCATATGTTGATATCTCACTTTGTTCCCTGCAGCATTGAAATGATTTGTTAGAATATGTAAACCTCTAACAAGAAAATACACATTTAAGAGTGGAAAAGGATGAAAACAAGGACAGTGAACATAAGATAGAACCAGGAACAGGCTTTAGAAAGTGCTTAAAGGAAGGACACGCACTCTGCCTGTGGTCCATTTTGGCTCTAGACTATCTGATAGTGCTCTGTCATCTAACGGCATCACCCCCAAACTCTATTTGCTTATGAATATTTTTGAGGCGGGTAGAAAAGTCAGGGTGAGGGGTAAAAATACAAGTGCACCAAGTCAACTTGTTTTCATTTGGCTTCCTGCACGAGTAGATTTTAATATGTCTGGAATACAGAGTATCGTGGACTCTCTCCTTCACCCAGTCTTCCTCAAATATTGTATTTTTGAGACAGCATACTTGTAAATATTGGAAGGCATTGAATCAAAAATCTAGGGTGGCTCAACCAGCAAAGAAGAGAAACTTTAAGAAGCTGCTCTGTGTCTCTCCTTTCTTTCAGAGTCTGAACGGCTCAGAAGATTTATCTATTCCTGGTGTCTCTTTTTCTTCACTTCCCCCTCACTCCTAAAACCTTTCCAATCTGGCTTCCACCCCCACCACTTCACTAAAGCTGATCTTGCTAAGGTCCCCAAAGCACTTTTCAATTCACATTTTACTTGAGCTCCAGCAACATTTGGAAATGGAACGCCCTCTCCCTCTTACAATTCTCAGTGTCCTTAGTTTTCCAAACACCACACTTTGAAGGTGATCTCCCTCTTCCCCAGTCAGTCCTTTTATTTGTCCTCAGCAGCAGCTGCTGCTGCTTCTCTTCTTTTTCTTTTTTTTTAAAGAGAGAGGGACAGTGAGAGAGAGAACGACATAATCAATGACTTTCATTGCTCCAAGACTTCGTTGTGTATGTTGTGCTCATGTACTTGCGCATGCCAGGCAAGCACTATAACCCCGGAGCCACCACTCCAGCCCCTCAGCTTCTTCTTTACCTGACACTTCAACATTAGTGTTCCTTGGAATTCCCTTCCAAAGTGGAAAATTCTAGATCCAAGACAATTGGAGCAGCAAGATTGAAGACCAAAATTTTAACACCAGCAAAAATTGTAGACCAGCAAAAAGAAAAAAAAAATCTAATGCTTCTGAATCCCATAACATAGGATTTAAAAAAAAAAAAGGTTCAACATTGTCTTACATAATGAAGAGATTCATTCCTTTATTTTCATACATGCACATGTAATGACAGAGTAGCTTAAACCTGCTCCTTGTCCAGGATCTCCCCTACCACCCCCACTCCCCAATCTTATGTCACCTTCATAATTCCCCCGTGTTAAGGTATAAATGACCATATACATGTATTTAATTATTGAAATCATAGCATAGGATTTCATGCAGTTCTTGTTAACTGAGTAATAGCAGTGGAAGACATGGTTTATTGACTCGGTAAACTCTGCAAAACTCCTGCTGTCTTTCTTTTACTTCAGAGCCAGGAAAGTTAGGAGCTACATTTCCCTGATTGCCTTCAAGCCAGGGTTTCAAATGTGATTTAAGCTTCATCAGTAAGAGGTAGTCATGTGAGGTTTGAACTTGGACCTGGATTAGGTGAAAAGAGAGGCAGCGATGCTGAGGCAGGCAGTTAATGATCTGAGTTATTAGTGGACATTACAAGTGTCTGAAGCCAACAGTTTTGGGGGTGGCTTCCTGATGTCAGCACTACTTTACAGTAGTGAGTTCCTGAGGGCAGTGACTTTAGTGGCAGCCTCCTGGTTCCCAGTAGTTGCCCTAATAAGCCCATCAGAAAAAATTATCCAAGGCTTGAAATTGGATCATAGAGATCAGGGGGTGTCTTTCTTGGATATTGTTTCTTGGAACTTTCTGGACTTTTCTGATTCTATAGGAATGTGTGCCCTTGGTTGATTTCCTATTGACTGGGATACTTTACAACTCTGTAACATAGAAATTCACTTGCAGCAAACTATAGAAATGCAAATAATTCTTATCCATAGCAAACATTAATTTTTTGGTAGATATACTATGAATTTTTGCCCTGAAAAACTATCCCCAAACATTACTTTTTTATTGACCTAAAGCTACACTGACTCAAATAGGAGTTACTAGCACATGCAGTTATTTAACACTTACAATGTAGCAAAAGTTTGAACTGATATGTATTGTAAGTGTAAAATATACATCAGATTTCAAGACTCAACATGAAAAAGTATGTAAACGTTTTTTATCTTGAAATAACATTTTGGATATATTAGATGAGCAAAATATGTTTAAAAGTTAATTTTACCATTGTTTTTACTTTTTAAATGTGGCTCCTAGAAAATTTTGAATTACACATGAGATTTGCATTGTAGTTCTCTGGAATAATATTATTCTATAATTTTAACTAGTTTTATATCAATTAGCAAGTTGATTCCAACATTCCTAATTATATCTAAGTATATATACACATACAAGTATGTATACATATATACATGTGTGTGTGTGTAGGTGTTTATCTAAATTCTCCTTTGAACCAGACTTAACATCTTACAGGGGTATAGCTCAGTAGTAGAGCAAGTGCCTAGCATGTACAAGGCCCTGGTTTTGTTCCCCAGCATCACAAAAAAGTAATTAAATTAAAAACACACAGATTTCCTTACTAACTAAATTATTGAATAAAATATTTGATGCATGTCATTCATATTTGCATAAGAATTGCTGTTTTAATATTTTATACTTTGGCAGCCAAATCAACAGAGTTACTCCAACAGGCCCAATCTGAATCTATTCTTCCAGCCCTCCCAGGGATGTTTAAGGACCTAATTCCCTTTATTAAATTCCGTTCTAATACAGGTTAGGTGGTTTTCATTTACCTGTTACTGCAGTTTGACTGATACAACAGCAAACATTTTTTGAGTGTTTACTCTTTTCTAGGTGCTGTGTGAAGCACTCTAAAAGATTATCTCATTTGATCCTCATGCCAACTCTATAAGACAGGCAATACATTCTTCATTTTACAGGCAGGTACTGAGAGTTTAAGATACTTGCTCAATATAACCAAATAAGAAGTGGTAGCACGATTTACACCCACACATAACAATACAAAAATTCCACTTCCTTTACCATTCTGCTAGCGCCTATTTTCTTTCCATTTAATTAAAGAGAAACATGATCGTATTTGTCATTCTGTTGACCTAGAAGCTGTGGTTGAGGAGAGGGAACTAGAGGTTATAGTCATGACCTCGCTTGTTCTACATTCTCTGTCCCCAGGCCCTTTCGTTCATGACTGATTCTACGAAACTTGGGCCTGGCTCATGCATGGATAGCTCTTCCAGGCTTTCATCCAACTGAGGAGGCGGAATGGCACTCCATTTCCCACTGCCACAGAAAAGCACCTCTGCCAAGACCAAGAGGGCTGACTAGTCGGATTGCACTGGGAGTGTGTGTCTCTCAGTATCACAGTCGTTAAGGGCCCCTGTGTGAAAGATGTTGCATTAGATCATAAGAAATGGTCTGACCACTTCCTGTGACCTACTGACTTTCTCTTTAATCCTTTAAATAGCTCAGTGAGTTGAGCAGTAGTACCTTCTTTTTAAAGATGAGGAATCTGGTCTCAGGCTAATTATGGATGTCCTGGATAATCACTGAACTCTTCACTCATTATGGGCTATGTGTCTGTTCAATATTTTAAACATTATATGAAAATACCATTAAAACACTTGTTTTGATAATAGTATATGGTATTATTTGTCCACATATAACTGAATGAAGAAACTTGTTAAAGAAAGAATAGCAAAAATGTTACATACTTTCTTTCCATTATTAATGCCGTCTTAAAAGCTTGAAATGGGCAGGCAACTAAATATTTTCCAACATGCACCACATTAGCTTTTAATTCGTTAGCTGTCTTTTCCTACTGACTGCTTTCTTGCTATGGTCTATGTTTTATACTGGTGCTGCAGAGATATCTGAAAGGATTATGATGCACACTTTAGTTCCAGGAAATGGAACTTCTATGAATTATTGATAGTGTTGGCTTTCTAGTGCTTTAATTTCATCTCTTCGTTTCAGACAAGGATATTGGTTAAATGGAATTTTTTTTAAATATCACCCCAGGAGCTTACTACATTCTTCAAGAAATACTGACTTGAATTATAGAAAAGACAATTTCATGTTTATTTCCACATCTACATCTGATGAATTCGCCTTACATTCTACTCTCCCACTTCCTTGCTCAGCAGTATATTAATAGGACAGTTCTCAATCTGAGCTCCTCAGAGCCTATGAGACTCCTCAGAGGTGCTTGAGGAGAAAGAAATCTGTGCTAGATGGAGTTTCTGCATGTGCGCAGGCGCACACGCATGTACAACACACTCATTCCCTGGCTTCAGAGAAGAACTTCACTCCTCTATAAGCATTAAGCTTTCATGCAAGATATGTTGGAAGAAAAAAAAGTTTCTTTCTAGAAAGATTGAAACTCCTAGATTAATACAATAAATTCAATAGTAGTTATTTGTACATCTTTGAGAAAATTAGAAAAGAATGTCCAAGCACTTTGGCCTAATATCTGAGCACGTACAACAATGCACTGGATCTGACAGAAGATGGCGGCATGTCATGTGACAGGCTTGCGGAATGGACTTGATCCTCTTGTGGTGTCATAAGAATCACTCGAAACACTGAATGACACCAGTTACCAAATTTATTTATATCACAACTCACCACCACAAGACATACAGTAAAACTTGGGGTGAGGGCTGGCAAAAATAAATTAATCAATTCCACAAGTCAGCTTGGGTTGCATGCTTATATTATTAGATAGTTAGATTCATAGGTTTCCAATGTCTGCTGAGAGGATGAATATACATATTACTTCTGCTATTTCATAGGGGACTACTGTAAGTAAAATATGTTATCATTTTCTGGAATAAAAGTGACTTTTTCTTTGGATTTTATTGTTTAATTTATATTTATTGGTGCATTATAATTATACATAATAGTGGGATTTGTTGTTATGTATTCAAACATGTACATAATATAATTCGGTCAATTTTATTCCCTAGTACTTCCCATTGTTCCTCTCTGCACCTTCCTCCTAACTCCCTTCTGCTGCTCTGCTGGTTTCCCTTCTACTTTCATGAGATCATCCCCTGTTTTGTCCTTTTTTTCTCTTTATTTTCCACATATGAGAGAAAACATATAACCCTTGACTTTCTGAGACGGCTCGTTCACTCAACACAATGTTCTCAAGTTCCACTCATTTTCTTGCAAATGGCATAATTCATTCTTGCTTATGGCTGAATAAAACTCCATTGTGCATCTATAGCACATTTTCTTTATTCATTCATCTGCTAACAGATATCTAGGCAGTTTCCATAATTGGGCTATTGTGAGTTATGCTGTTATGAACATGGGTATGCATGTATCACTCTAGTACGCTGACTGCAATTCTTTTGGAAAAATATTGAGGAGTGGTATAACTGGGCCATTTGGTGGTTCCATTCCTAGTCTTTTTAGGAACCTCCATACTGATTTCCATGGTACTTGTATTAATTTATGATCCCATCAATAATGTGTAAGTGTCCCACACATCCTCTCCAGCATTTATTTGTATTTTTGATGATTGCCATTCTAACTGGAATAAGATGAAATCTCAGTATAGTTTTGATTTGCATTTCTTTGATTGCTAAAGATGATGAATGTTTTTTTCATTCACTGTTGGACATTTGTATTTCTTCTTATGAGAAGTTAGATCATTTGCCCATTTATTGATTGGGTTATTTGGGTTTTGGTGTTAAGTTTTTTGAGTTCTTTGTATATTCTGTTTATCAATCCTGTATTAGAACTGTAGATGGAAAATATTTTCTCCCATTCTGTGGTTGCTTCTTTTCATGTCCTTAATTATTTTATTTGCTGT
>PVKS010016839.1:0-43162 GCA_004027875.1 Aplodontia rufa
ACTGCTTTCCAGAGGGGCTGTACCAGTCTGCAGCTCCACCAACAGTGTGTTAGTGTGCCTATCTCTCCACAGCCCCTCCAGCGACTATTATTGTTTATTTTCTTCATCTTTGCCATTCTGACTGGTGTAAGGTGATATCTTAATGTGGTTTTCTTTTGCATTTCTCTGATTACTAGAGATTTAGAGCACTTTCTCATGTATTCATTGGCTTGATCAATGTCCTCTGGGTGACAAAATATGACATGGAGAAGTGACAGCCTCTTCAACAAATGGTGCTGGACAAACTGGTCATCCACTTGCAGAAAGTTGAAATTAAACCTATATCTTTCTCCTTGCACAAGAATCAAATCAAAATGGATCAAGGAGCTAGGTATTAAACCAGCTACCTTGCAACTGATAGAAGACAAATTAGGTCCAACACTTCAGCATTTGGGAGTAGGTAAAGACTTTCTTAACATGTCTCCAGAAGTGAAGGAAGTAAAGTCAAAAATCTGTGAATGGGATGCCATAAAGCTAAAAAGCTTTTGTATTGCCAAGGAAACAATCAAAAGAGTCAAGAGGTTTCCTACAGAAATGGAGAGAATCATTGGCTATGATTCCTCTGACAAGGGTCTCATATCCAGAATCTACAAAATCCTCAAAAATCTCAACTACAAAAACACTAACAGCTCAATTACTAAATGGGCCAAAGAGCTAAATAGAAACTTCTCAATTGCATTTCTTATCTCACAGTTTCTATAGGTCAGGAATCTGGGCTTGGCTTTGCTGAGTCCTTTAAATCAAGAGTTTCTGAGAAGGCTGTAAACAAGGCATTGGCTCAGCTACAGACACCCCAAAGCTCCACTAGGGAAGGCCCTATTTCCCCAATTCATGCCCATTATTATTGACAGGATTCACTGTAACGTGGGCTGTTGGGCTTAGGGCCTCTGGTGTCCACATTGACCACCCTCATTTCTTTGCCACCTGGGACTCTACCCAGGGTAGCTCTTGACATGGCAACTTGCACCATCAAAGCAAGCAGGTGAGACTAAAAAAGAGGGAGCAACAGCAAGGAAGAGATTGCTAGCAAGATAGAAATCATGAGCTTTTGTAGCCAAATGATGGCTTGGTCTTCCATCACTTCTGCTGTATTCTATTCAATAAAAGCAAGACACGCTCAGGGCATGGAATAGCATGAGGTCTGAAAAAAAGGGGGGTGCAGAGATCATTGACATGTCAAAGGCAGCTCACCCCAGCTGGAATGCAGATGTGTAGGCAGGACCCTGAACAATCCTAATGGAATCTGAGGAGATACACTGAAGATGGATGACACAGTAGCCAAGGAACAAGACCATGGAGATAACTACCAAATGGTGCGCTGTTGGGGTTTTTAGCCTCTCGTGTTCCCCCTGACCCGCAGGGGAGAAGGAGAGAAGCATGCCCCAACCAAGGCGGCCAAGAGAGGCAAGGGTCGGCTGACCGCCCATTCCCAGCCCTCCCTAAGGAGGACAATCAGACGAGTCAGGGAGACCAGTCTCAGCAGGACTGAGGAAGTGCGTAAGGTTTTAAAAAGAGTATGGGGACCAATGAAAGGAAAGGTCAGCAAGGGGTGGAGAGCCCATGCAGGTAGCAGTTCCATATGCAGGATTGGGGACCACGAGCTGTTCACGAGGGCGGAAGGTATATTTAACCTATCCCATCAGGTGGTCCAAAGAAGCGTCAAGACCTCAAGATGACACCCCTGAGTAGGGTGTTAGGAGCCATTTTGGTCGCATGTGTCCTCAGGAGGCAGGTTTTAGCAAATGAATTCCTCATTCTGATGCAACACTCTCAGTGCATTGCATGCTGAAGCCCAGTAGTGGTCCACTTATGGACTTCTTTTACCTAAGAGGGAAATAAATTTCTCTTTAATTTTAGCCACTGTGACTTAGTATCTTACTGTCGTATGGTGACAATCCACATGTCCTGTGGTGTAATAGCCAAAGGCAAAATAAAAAAGTCACGTACCATTGGGGGGGAAATTCTTTTATCTGGTGTGATAAGTATAGTTGAAACAATACAATAAAAAATAAGATGGTGACAAACTAAAAGACATTTATTTTGTACCAAAACACTTCTGGAATATAATTTCTGAAAAAATTAATAAAAATTAGATGAAATTGCTTTTTTTGTTAAAGAGAGAGAGACAGTGAGAGAGAGAGAGAGAGAAACAATTTTTATTTAGTTTTTCACATGGTTTTCGTTGCTCCGAGACTTCGTTGTGTACGTGGTGCTGGGTTTGAACTTGCGTATTTGGGCATGTCGGGCAAGCACCATAACCGCTGCTCCAGCTCTAGATGAAATTGCTTTTAGGGAAGACGGTAAAGGATGGGAATTTTGTCTGACATCCAGATGAAAGTGAAGATGTTTCTAGCATGTCCTAATGTGTGCTATTTGCTACATTAGGCTCCAATAACAAACGACATGCAGAACTGAATTTTCTTGTAAATTCAAAACAACCAAATAAGACATGTCTTTGACAGTGATTAAACTCTATAGTTCAAATGTTTTATGAGGAAGTACACATGCCACTTACTGGTTCTTCTGGCTGTTAAGTTTTTTAAAGTTTCTTGGATAGTGTTACATACATAACACTTGTTATGATTTAGATTTGAGATGCCCCTTGAGCTTGTGTGAGAGACAATGCAAGGAACTTTAGAGGTGAAGTGATGCGGTTATGAGAACCTTAACCTCATCAGTGCATTAACCCACTTGAATGGACTAACTGGGTGCTGACTGTGGGTTATGGCAGGAGGAGGTAGGTTACTGGGACTGTGTGTTTGGGGTATACATACTTTGTCCCTGGGGAGCAGGAGCTCTCTCTGCTTCCTGCTGTCAGGTCCTGAACTGTTTTCCTCTGCCACACCCTTCTGCCATGAAGTTCTGTCTCACCTTAGCCCCAAAGCAGTGGAATTGGCCCTCTATGGACTGATACTTTGGTAGCTGTGAGCCCCAGATAAGCTTTTCTTCCCCTAAAATTGTTCTTGGCAGGTCTTTTAGTCACAGCAGCAAAAAAGCTGTCTAAAACAACACTAAACTTAGAACTCATTTATTGCGTGGTTCAGAGGTAACATAACACAGACAAGAAGCCAGAACCACAAAAGCACAAATGACTGTATTGATGTGGTTGATTTTAACATTTAAATTAGAAAAAAATATTTAAAAATCAAGACTTTAAAAAATATAGTAGTCTGTATATCATTTTGTATTGAGATGGAGAAAGACAATGGCATTCTTTTTACTCTCGCTTTCACGGAAAGGGTTGTGAAACACAAAGACATATATTTTCCTTTTACCAAAGAAAAAAGATGCAAAATTTGCTGATCTTGTCCGTAATGACAAGGGCCATTAATTTCAGTTTACCTGAGATTTTTTTAATATAAGAGCACTTAGAATATCTCTTCATTGTGTAATTTACATTTAGTAATGTGTTGAGAAGAAACTGTTTTATAAAACATTCTTATTTTAGATAGAACATTCGGGAAATGGTTATTTGGAAATGTCTCCATTGTCTTCAGATTCTGATCATGTGCTACCTATGAAAGCTTTCATATTATACACTTCTAAAACTAAGGAGCAGAGGATATTAGTTTTCTATTGCTGCATAACAAATTACCAGAAATTTAGCAGCTTAAGACAACTCACATGCATTCATTATCTCATAATGTCCCTAGGTCAAGAGTGTGGCAATGGTTTAGTGTCTACTGGTCAGGTTCTCAGAAGGATGCAGTTAAGGTCTCAGCTGGACTGTGTATTTGTCTGGAGGCTCAATTGGGAACCAATGTGCTTCCAAATTCATTGAGGAGGTTGGGAGAATTTGTTACTTGTGACTGTATGATGGAGGCCTTGGGCTTTTTGCTGGCTGACTAACGGTCACCTGCAGGTGCTAGAAGGTGCTTGCAGCTCCTAGAGGTCAGCCACAGTTCCTACCTGTGTGGGCTTCTCCAATTCAACACCAATTTCCTCCAGACCTCAAGAAGAGACACATTACAGTGTGCTAGGACCAAGGCTTAAATAACCAACGCCAGCAGGGGAGGGACATCCCACACCTTTGCCTCATTTAACTGGTTGGAAGCAAGTCACATGTCCTGTCCACACTCAAGGGAAAGGAATTTCACAAAGGCAAAGGCATGGTCTTCAAGAGAGGGGAGACTTTAAGGAATAATCTCAGGGTCTGACACACAAAATTTCCCAATCACCTTGTAGATCTCCATAATAAAGAGTTTAGTGGGCTTTGAATACATTTGTTAGAAATACAAGAATGGCACGCTTAGTGGTTATAGCTTAGTAATCCCAGTGGCTCAGGAGACTGAGGCCGGAGGACTACAAGTTCAAAGCCAGCTTCAGCAACTTATCGAGGCTCTAAGCAACAAACCTGTCTCAAAATTATATATATATTACTTTGGCTGGGGATGTGGCTCAGTGGTTAAGCACTCCCTGGGTTCAATCTCTGGTATTAAAAAAAAAAAAGAAACTGAAAGGACCCCTGATGGACATCAGGGAAGTGGAAATTTACTTGGCAAATTATTCCCAAGACTTTTGCAAAGTTGGTAGATAGGAATGAACAATGAGTACCAAGATTTCAAGTGCAGCCAATGATAGCACTTTTTAATTTAGACATATTTATCTTGAGAATCATATTATTTTTCAGCTCTGACAGCTATTAAAACTAAAGATTAAAATAAACTGAACTTGGTGATAGACCTTTGAATTACCAAATTAAACACATTGAGTGTTTAATCAAGATTTAAAATATAAAGATGTCTAGTTTATCACATTATATTTTTTAATAATAGTTATGTTAGCAGGAACATTTCTGAAGTCACCAATAAATGTAAAAAGAAAAAAGAATCTTGGTACTAGGGATTGAACCCAAAAGGGCTTAACCACTAAGCTATATCACCAGCCCATTTTATTCTATTTTATTTCATCTTTTTTTTTTTTTTTTTTGAGACAGGGTCTCACTAACTTAATCAGGGCCTGCTTCAGTCTCTCAAGCCACTGATTTTACAGGTGTGCACCACCATGCCAAGCTAATACATAAAAATTTTAAGGATGTATTTATTTTGTTTTTGTCTCATCTTGATTTGTATTTCTGCACATTTAGAATGTATATAACATAACATATTCTATGGGTATAAATTCCAAAGAAAGAAATAGATAAATGTTATGTTGGGAGACACATGCTATTTTTTTCTGAGTAGGACATTGCCATAGAACAAGCCTTAAAAGATAAATGCACTGCTTTTGCTCTGCCCTGCCTTATCTGTAAACGACAAGAGGATTTGAAATGATGCTAAGCCAAAATGAGATGTGATTTCAGCTTTTCTCTGATCGGTCTCTTCTTGCAAATTGGTCTCTGTGCTGTTCTTACACTCTAGAAATATGCAAAAATATTGTCTGTGAAGAAGTTACAGTAAAGTCTAGCTCTTGAAGGACTTAAAGGACTTCCTTACGTTGATCCAATGTCTGCTTTTCTACAGCTTCTGATTATTGACCTTGGGTCTTCCTCCTAGTGATATGCAGATCAGCACTCCTCTGTCACAGATAATTTTGACGCTGTTCTAAATCTTCTCTTGCCTGGATTACCCAGGTCCTCTAAGTATTCCTCTTATTCATTAAACAGATTTTTATTGGGTGCTGTATTAGTCTGCTAGGAATGTCATAACAAAATACCATAGCCTGGGTGGCTTAAACAGAAGAAAATTTTTTCCCTCACAACTCTGGCAGCTGGAAGTTCAAGATCAAGGTGCCAGATGGATTTGTTTCTCTTGAGGCTTCTCTCCTTGGCTGCTGAGCACTGCCTTCTCCCTGTGTCCTCACATGGCCTTTTTTTGCATACATGTATATTCCGATTTTTCTTCTTTTTATAAGGACACTAGTTGTATTGAATTAGTACTCCACCCTTATAACTTCATTTAAATTCTCCTCCTTAAAGGTCACCTTGGGTGTTAGAGCTTCAACACACGAGTGGGGGGAGGGGTAACAGAATTCAATCCATGACAAATGTGCAGGCCAAAGTAGCAGACAATTAAAAAAAAAAAAAGAAAGAAACAACAAACAGCAAATCATCAAATAAGCTGGCACAATGCGAAAATATGATTTCAAGTTTTAAAAAATATATTCAAGGCACATCTGATACTGGTTATGGGACCCTTCTAACAGAGCAAATGGAATTACATTCCCAAAAGCCATTGTACCTTTGTGGTCTCTGTGTATTCTTCCATTTCCATCCTAGATTGAAAGCTGGAAGAGTTGAAGGTAATGTCTTCTATTCTTTGCCACATCTGAACTCTAACTAAGACTGTGTACTGCACATAAGGAAGACCACATTGTCAGGCTTCATGGGAGCATGACTTGTGCCCTAGGCTGGTAGTTCTGTGGTCATCTTGAAATTCTTAATTTTTTGAACAGGGGGTTCTCATTTTCTTTTTATACTGGATCTCACAAATTATATTCCTGACTTTTATAAAGGAAACATTTTATGAAGTCAATTAAACTAGATGTCAGAAGACCGGAGTTCTTCCCCGGGTCTGCCACTAACTAGTTACATATGACAATTGTTGCTCATTTGTCTCCCCACTGGAAGGACTGATCCTACTCAAAATGATGCAACTCTCCTTTAAAAAAAAAAAAAAGGTTTCTATAAAGGACACCTGCTGCTTTTGTCTGCCAAACATCCATTCCCAAATTTCTTCATTTTCCCTCTTCTCTCTGACCCATTGGTTACTAAGTTCAGGAAGCTGACCTCATTGAACCTCTTACTCCTGCTCCAGGGTGACCTGGTCAATAAGTATGTTCCTCCCAACCCCCACAACAGTCTTGATATGGCCAACAGGATTCAGTCAGAGGATTTCCACGGGCTATTGGGAGTGGCATTTTCTTCTCTGGCACTGCTGAAAGGTTGGGGTGGGATGGGCTAGAGTTGCTTATAGTCACTTGGCCTCCATCAATGAAGGGAAACCTGCTTAAAGTCAAAGCCAATACAGAAACATCAGCTGCAAAGTGAACAGAATGAGTCCAAGTCCTGAGGACATGGTGCGAGCTCCTGGATGAGATGTGATCAAAGCCTGGCCATAACAAACTGAGAGCCAAAGAAGTCCTTGAACTTACTGATATGAGTGTCTGTCCTTTGCAACTAAGAGCAAGCCACAGGGACTGTTCGCAACTGAATGCCTGGTATAAAGTAGAATGCTGGCCGTGTATTAGAAATGAACGATAAATGAAAGAACACTTTGTCATGGAAGCCACCACAGGATGTAAGTCATGTAAGTCTAAGTGCAAGACAATGAGTTTCTGAAAAACATAAATATTTTTCTTTGTTTATAGGTACTTTTCAGTCTCCCAGAGATCACTAAGAACTAGGAAACATGGTTCACTGGAAAACCACTAATCAATTTTAATGACTGCCAAAATCATTCTAATTGAGCTAAAGAAGGCAGATATAAGACAAACTACCAGGAAAGAGTTTCTGAAATTCAGAATCACCTTTTAAACTTGGGAAACTGGCTTAAATATATGTTCTCTTTAGCAAATTAAAATGACACATGAAGAATGAGGTAGCAGCCTTACTGAAGGAACATGTAGAGTTGAATGAAGCAGGGAGCAGGCTACCTTTACCCTACCTGCTATGTATTCATGCATGTTAAAAAGTAATGAAATAGCTTAATTATTATCTTTAAAGCACTTGTTCAAAACACTATTATTTCCTTGATAATTCCCTGATTAAATGTTTCTTTACTCTCAGCACAGAAGGTCTGCAAGGTCTCCTTTGAGGTAGGAGCCCACGTAGTTTTCTATCAACTATCAGATGACTTCATGAAAGAGGCAGAGGAAAGAGCGTGCCTCAGTATGAAGGAAACATACATACCTTCTATAGCCATCTACCAGAGGAAAAGGGCGTCTCCTAAAGGAAAGAGCTCTTTGTCCTCAGAGGCCCCGAACTGAGATCTGTGCTCTATGCAGGGAACACTGGAGAAAGAAAGGTAACAGGCAACGGAGAATTGAATAGTTCCCTAATTCTGTAAATCTTGTGACATTTCTCAGAAAATGCTGATACTCTAAGTTCACAGTCGATCATGCACATCTTTCTGGAGGCAAAGCGTGAGAGAGAAGAAATATGATATTTCAGGAGGGATAAACCCCTCCCAAATATTCCAATTGATTCATATCTCCAATATGACTACCTTGGCACCCCTCTTCTCTAGAACCTAGTAGAGCTCTTGGGAAAGGGAGCACATACAAGTACTTGTTAAATGATTGAATGCATTGAATAAATAAATGAATTCACCTCTCAAAGGTTATGAGCCCAGGTTTTCCTACATTTGTTCACTTCATCCTTTTTCATTTAATAACTAATCATGTAACAACTTATGGCATATCACATTACTCAGAATACATTGCATTATTTATCTTCTCATCTATTAGTTTTACCTTCTGAGGTGGATCATGACTTTTGTGAAGTAGGTGTTATATTCCTTTATAAGTCCTGCAGTATTCAAACATTTCAAGCAGGTTAATGCCAGCATTTGTGGAAACCACAAATATTTGGCACAAATAATGTCTTCCTCTCCCTTGTAAGTATTGCCCCACTGATAGTACATAGTTCCTCCACAATCCACAATCTAAATGCCCCAATTTGGTGGCCTTATTTTGTTTCCAATACACAGGGTCATGGCCAACATGGTACTCTTTAAAATCAACCTATGTACAGAGGTATTCTGAGATCAAGTTAAACGTGATGTGAAAGAATGTAGAAATGGTCCAAATCAGTTCCTTTGTTTGAGTTATGAATAACCAAGGCCAATCCCCAAAGTGAAAATGTTTGTTCCAATTACTGGGCAACAGTGAGAACCCAGAGATCTGGATCCCAGGATCTCTGCTTTTTTGGACAGGATAAACTCCTGGGTAAAGGGCATTGCATGAATAATAACTACTTTCATTAACTAGGTTTAAATTTTCTAAATATTCCTTTTTAATTGCTCCCAATCAGGAAACAAAGAAGAGAGAGTGCCTTGAGTATAAAATTATCAGTGGATGATGTTGCCCCTTTCCCATAAATCAAAAGATGAAAAGATGGGATGTCAGCACTTAGACTGTACATACCCTTCCTGAAGGGACTGGGAAGATTCTATTGTGCTTTCTAAATACTAAAAATTGCATTTCAAAAGGAAAATAAAAGTGATGACTATTGCCACTTGTGTCCAAAGATAAGCTAATTTTGCTCTTTATCGTTGAACTCCTGATATTAGACTGTAACGTGGCACAGGCAGGACCATCACTCACCCTGCAGATGCTGAGGCTGGTAGAGAGCATATTCAATCCATGTTCAGCACCTACACCTCACCTTTCAATTATTGCCCAGTATTATAATTAGTGATGTGGTTTATCAGCTCCTTGAGGACGGCAGCTGTGCTTTATTCTTGCTTTCTGGACATTTAAATTAGACCAGGTCCTCTTCAATTAAAAGCCCTCTAATGGCTTTAAAATAAACTTAAAATACAGCCAACCTTCCATATAGTAGAAGGACTACTTAAATACCATTTACACTGTACTGGGTATTGTAAATAACCTACAGATGATTCAAAGTGTACCGGAGGATATGCACAGGTCATAGGTAAACACTACGCTATTTTATATAAGGGACTTGAGCATTTGGGAATTTTGGTATCTGTGGATGTCTTGGAACCAATATCCCATTGTAACCAAGGGATGACTGTAAATTCTAGCTCTTTACCATGAGCTGTAAGGCACTAAAATGATGTGGCTCTAGAAAGAAAGGGGAAAAAAGGGAGAGGGAATTCCATCAAAATAGAGGAAATATCAGTAGAGTAGATGAAGGGGACTGAGGAGGAGGAAGAAGAGTCAGGAAGAGAAAAATAGAATGAGTCTGACCAAACTTTCAGGTGTGCATACATGGACGTGGCTTGGTGGGTCCCAGCAATGGGTGTGTCCATAGGACAAAAAATTTAAAAAATGTAAACTGTAAATGGATTGAAGAGGGATTGGTGGAGTGGAGGGAGAGGAGTGGGGGCACAGGGAAGTGCTGAAGTGCTGGGGACAGACTTGGAACAGATTGTGTTCTATGCTTTTGTGACAATGTCAGGGTGTATCCTGGTGTTGCATGTAACCAAAAAGAATAAATTTTTTTAAAAACTGAAAAAAAAAAATGGTGTGGCCCTGCCCACTTCTTTGTCTTACCTTATGCCATTCTCCCTGTACTCACACCCCGGTCCTCCACCCACAGAGGCCTTCTCCTTTGTCCTCAGTGTGCTTCCTTGCTATCCTGTCTGCCTGGAAATTTTTGCTTCAAGATCTTCAAATAATGATTCCTTCTCATCAGTACGTTCTCAACTAATGAGATGCCTTCAAAGCACACTCCTTTACATGCACCTATTTTATTTCTCCTACAGCTCTTTTCAGTATCTGATATCATCTTGCATATCTACCTTTCATTTGTTTACAGCTGGTGCTGTGCCTCAGAAGTACAAGTTCTAGGAGAATAAGATCCCATCTTGCTCACTACTATCTGCCAGCTCCTAGAAGAGTACCCAGAACATAGCAGATGCCCAATAGTCATTTCTTGCATCCCCTAACATGTCTCATACCACAGTGTCATAGGCGAGAGTGCGAAAACGTGGGAAAGAGAAAAGCTAGCCATGTCGTTCATAGTTAAGTTTCTGCAGACAGAAGGGCCACCAAAGCAGGGCTGAGGGTTCTTCGGCAAGTTACCTGTTTCTGTAAATGCCACGGCTGTTTTTAAAGTGGTGACAGAAAAAAAAAATTATTCCGAGCTTAAAATAGTTCCCTTTCTGCTTATATTTGGATATATGACTAGTCCATGGTTAGAAAAAAATGCTGGTTATTCAGAAATAGCAAATGGTTTACGCCATGTGGCCAGCTGGAACTGATAGGTGAAAGCTGTCTGGGGGACTGGCTAGAGGTATTCCAAGAATAAATCCAAATTCTCAATGTCTACACTTGGCCTGCTTGGGAAGTGGCTGTGAGACAATGAGTTCCAGTGCTTCCGAATTCCAGTGACTCCCTTTCATCACACACACACAAAGCAAAGCTCTCTACATAGAAACTCTGGGACACAGTTTAATTGGATTATACAACTATTTAAGCTAGTGAAATAAAAATGATGGTCACTTTCTCCTTGGCGTGATAATAAAGAAACAGAGGGCTCCACCATTTTTAGCACATGATGTTGGATAGGTCAAAACATCTCCAGGTTTTAGTTCTCTCAACCCTAAAGTAGCTCAACTAATTTTAATCTACCTAAGCTCACTAAGGGATCAAATACAGAATTACCAAATCAAAACCTACATTTTTGTGCTATACAAATATATGATTGTTGAAGGGAATCTGGTGATCTCCAGAACATATTTGCATCCTCTGTGTTCTGAATTTTCTGGGGTGCTGCCATGTGACTCTTGCCTCCCCTGACAGTCACACATGTCATTTGATGTGGGCTTTGGGCTGTGATGTGCATAGGAGACAAAGGCTCTGAGAGGCTGCCCTACCCCACCTGGCCAGTCTTCTTCACATGTCTTGCTTCGTCTAGGAATTTATTTTGGAATGTCTTTGTCTACAAATTGCTGGTAAAGCTGGGAAGCCGGTAGATTTATTAGCTTAATTAATGCTGGGAAAGTAAACAATAGTTTCTCAAGGATTAAAGTTTTAGGTTTGAGACTGACTTTTGGGGGAACATGTACTTTTCTGTCCCCGAGTCTGTGTGCCTTTCATCTTCTGGATAGTGTTCAGACTTGTTGGCAATTTCTCATAAAACATTCAAGCGAGAAATGAGATGGAAGGCACTGCAGAAGCAGAACCCGGGCAAAATGGTAAAAAATTCTTTAAGAAGTCCAGGCACCACAAGGGAAAGGGAACCAAGAAGAGGCTGTGCTGACTGACAAGTGATGGAAAATCACTGAACCGTAATAGACCTCACTCGTATTGACATGCGCCAACTGAAGTGAACAGCTGGGGTGATGTTACTGAGCATCTTATTTTGGAGATTGGCAGGGGACTGAACTCTATTTGCAAAGCAGACAGCTATGACAGGATTTTACAGGTCTAAAGCAGAACAAAAATGTAGTCAGCTCAGTCCTGCAACTGAAGTCTTGCAATGGACCATTACTTTTGTTAGACACTGTTTTTATAGAAGGAACATCCTACTGCCTCTCCTTTCACATCACGCATTTGAGATAGCATGAGCCTGTTGTTTGATTTCCTTTAGTATAATCAGGATTCTAAGTTAGCAACGTGTTTGTGCAGGTGATACGTTACATCTGATGCTTTAACCTCACAATCCGAAACATACACAGACACACGCATGTACACACAAAAGAAGAATTTACACAGTTGTGCCACTTCTAAAATCTGACATTAACTGAACATTTGTTCTGTGTCAATCAATGTGCTAACCCCTTTTATGTGTTCACCCTATTCAAACCTCACAGTAAACCTCTGTGGTTGGTACTGTTATTACCTTCATGTTGCAGGTGGGGAACCCAGGACTTTGAGACATGAAGTCATATGCCCCAAAGCCTAAACAGTGAATAACAGAGCCAACACTGCAACTGCAATGTGTCTGACGCACAGCCTGTGTTCTTTACCACTATATCCTACTGTCATACACGCTTAAGATGTGTGGGATCCTGGTTCAATTCCCAGCACCACATAAAACAACAACAACAAAATATTGTGTGGGATCCTGGGATCCATTTCTACTTAAGATAATTTGGTCTTTTGCCTCTGTGTTTAACATGTTATCATATTATTCTCCTTTGTCTTCGAATATATTGGTACTATGTTGATATAGTCTAGGAGTTCTCTCTGTGGGGAGCTGGATCATTTAGATTCATTAGGGGTTTCTTTCCCCTGCTCACACCATGGGATGATGCTCTTGAGGGTAAGAAAATTAAGTAGAAGTAGGAAAAGAAACTGGGCACGGTGGCACATGCCTATAATTTCAGCGTTTAAGAAGGCAGAGGCAGGAGAATTGCAAGTTCTAAGCCATCCTCATCAACTTAGTTTGACCTTGTCTCAAAATAAAAAAAATAAAAAGGACTGGGGATGTGGCTCAGCGGTTAAGTGCCCCTAGCTCAATGCCTGGTACCAAAAAAAAAAAAAAAAAAAAAGGCAGGAAAAGGAGGATCATAATCTTAGATTCCCAAAAGTAGGGGTATTCTTGGTAAGATATTTCACACTCCCTTTTGCCAGCAGGGCTCTGTCTAAGAGAGTCCCACAATTTCTACGGAGAGCATTGTTTTTTTTCCAATTTGGGGGCCTTACTTTGTAAATTCAGGTTTAAAAAAATCTATACTTTTGTTTTCATCTTCAACTTAACTGAATTTAGCATCCCATTCAGTTACAGATGTGGACAGCAAATTACAGTATTATCAGGATTATCTACAATTTTTATCACCAAAGGAATTATCATATTTTCAGATCACATTTCAGCTGCCATAGAGAGCCTGGAGTATTATTTATGCTGAATTATACTTTGGTCTCATGATATCCATTAGATTTTGTGTGCATAAATTTTGTGTGTGTATGTAACAATTAAATTTTTTGATAGTTATATTTAAATATAACTGTTTTCCTTTGAATATTTTTTCATTATCTTTAATTTCAAAACAATATTTTCAGAGAAGAGATCTATAGGTGTCACTGAGAGCTAAAATGATTTATGGCATAAAAAATTAAGAATGGCTCTTCTTGACTCATTTACAAATATTTCACATGTGTTGCTTATTTAGTCTGTACTCTATCACTGTGAGGTGGGCACTATCGGCTCTTATCATCCTGCATTTTAAATAAGAGGATTTTGCAATGCCAGGATGGATGTTTTCAACATGAATCCAATATATACTGAGTGCTCATTACCTGGATTCTTTCTTGCTACCTCGGCATCATTCTTTCTCTGTACTTCCTGCTTTGAAGGAAGAAGTCTGGGATTAACACATCCTCCTGTCCCTTGAAAGCAGGCCTCTAGGTGAGAGCCTGCCAAAAGAAACTCTATGTGAGCTCTGGAAAGTGAGAGAGAAATGGAAGCTCTTCCTTCCAGCAGCAGAAGGTACTGTGCAGGTCGTTGGAAGACTAGGGGTTTGCACCTCCACATCCCAGTTCTTTTTAAGAATTAGTTAGATGCATCACAATCTCCCTAACAGGTGTTGCCAGTGATACTTTCACCTACTCTCTCATCCATCTAATATCATCTTTTGCTTCCAGAATACCTAGCCCTTATTGATACTGAAAAGAGGCGAGAAAGAGTGCGGTTGAGATGGGGTAAGTGGAGAAGAAAAACACTCAATATTTAAGTTACAGTTCCATGGAATTGAAGCCTTATTATTTGGTATATGTGTGTGTTCACCAAGTGTGCTGATTTTATATACACATTTAGGAGTGAACAGAGATTCAGTGAAGTTATACTCAAAATTTCCTAATCACAAAAGTTGTCTTAGAAACTAATATGAACTGGAAGAGAAGGAAAAGTCAGTTCTGTGATAACTTTCTTTCATTACTATATCTTATTATCATAATTTAGTCTAACGGACCTCTTTGACGATCTAATGACAGCAGTGGGAGGGTATGAAAGTGGTAAAGCCAAGTACTCACTTGACTCTGTCTACCAAGACTTCAGAGACACTCCCAGGCCTGTTGATATCGCACAGGCTGCAGATGAGAAGCCACAGAAAGAAAAAAGAAAAAGCAGAGTTTCCTCCTTTGGTATGATATTCCCTGTCTTCAGTGTTCTTCTCCAGGTCCCTGACCATTTCTTTATCTTTCTCAACTTAAAAGTTACAGCAGTAGAAATACATAAAAGCAAATGTCACATTTGCCTCAGATCCCCAGAACCTAGAAAGTGCTTGGCACTGTTGATTGATTGATTAGAATGGCGAAGTGAAGTCAAAGAATAGTAAATTGCAAGCGAACACAGCGTTATACATGTTGATTCGCTTCTTTCACAGTGGTGAGTCTGAGGTTTTTAAAAAAGATATCCTAAATATAAAGGACATCTTCATGTATGCTCATATCTCAGATCATTGAACAAATTAGATGAAAGTGCTCATGTAACACAGGATTTGGACTTTGGATTTCACTTCCTGTTGTACATCTCTAGAAACCAAAAATATAAATTACACCATTTTCCTTTCTCCAATGGTTTTATATCTTTCCTTTCATATCTTTATTACTAACCTATATAATCATGTCACTGATTTTCAAACAAACTCACTAACATAAACGAAAACACACTCAAGAATATTTAAAATCCAATATTAATTTATTTGTCCTAACACAATAAAATTCTTCAGTCTTAACTTGGTTTCCATTCTCTTTTTTTACCTTCCCTTATTAGTTATTCCGAATCTTTGATATATATTCTGATTGTAAAATTTGAGTACTGGGATTATATAGGTAGGAAGGACAGAAAGAGAGAGGATGCTGTGACGGATGAAGATGAGTGAATGCATACCCATACATTCAATATGAATAAGGAGTGACTTCTGAGCACTGCATGAGATTAGCAAGTTTAACAATGGTAAAAATTTTAGCAGCTCCAATAGACCTAGATTTGAAATCCATGTGTACCATTATGAGACATACAAGTTTTTACTTAATCTTCCTGTGCCTTGCATAACTCATTGTCAAATGGCAATAATTATACTTAGCAAGGTTGTTGTGATGCTCTTAGCACAGTATATAAGGAATGTTTAATAAATATTTTCAAATATTTCAAATTTGAAAATAAAACACTCAAGCTTTCCATTTAGAAAAATGTGGGCTCGGATTGTAACTTCACCAATTCTTAATTATATAATTTTAGAAGAATTAGTTAAAATCAATTCTCTCCTCTATAAATGGTATCATTAAACTTACTGAGAAAAGAAAGTTTGTTTAGGAAAACAGTGCCTCAGGTTAGAACGCAAAGAAGCCTCTGTTGATCTGAGCAAGAAGAAAATAAGGACTAGGTCACAGGTGTTCTTTTCTCCTGAGATGGGGGCAGATTGGAAACCAAACTGGTGAATATGCAAAGGGATATTTTAAAAGCAAACTGCTTAAGATTCTGCAATGTAAACCTATTCTATCTTCCCACGCATCGTACCAATGATGATCCTCATGAAGGTTTTGATGACTTCTTTATGCATATGTGTTGTGTAAATCCAGACATGGAGTCTAGCTCGTGTTTGACCATTCCCAGAGGATCTGGATTACTTGTGGACATTAGGTTGGGTTTGATCTGTTCAGCAACCCTAGGGGGCATTATCATTATCACCACTTTCTTTTTCAGAAAGATAAGTATTTTCAAATGTGCTAACAGTCATGTACCAAAGTTAAAAATGCTTGGTTTGAACACATCTTCATCTGGTTGCAGAACCTATACTGTTATTCCTATTCCTGCTGCTTCCCTTTCAACCATGGCTTCTACAGTCCTAGTCTTAAATTCTCCTCTTTATAGGATATGATCACTCATGGGAAGTCAAAATCACTTGAAATCAAAGTTTATTTGCTAACATCTGAAAATGTAGAACCAGTTTATCAGATGAAGTTTTTGGCATCTTCCGTTTTAAGCAAAAAAGATTATTTCCAAAGAAACTCACTATGGCACCAAAACAAAAAAGAAAACAAAAAGTTGAAATCAAAACTTCCTCCAAGCCTAAAGAATTAAAAAGTTTCACCCTTTCTCAGGGACAGCATCATGGGCATATGCCCTGTGCAGTCACACAGGGTCCCATACTCAGAAAGATCCACACTTGATTTTTTATTTTCTGTTTGTATTATCTTAAAATTGTCCATGATTTCATCACTGAGCTTGAGCTTTGTATGTGAAGACTGTTGAGACAATGGAGCATTGTTGCGAGCCAAGGAGATAAGCAGCACAATGTCTATGTCTGACATCCCATTTGCACTGGGCTTTGCAAATTATGTAGCTGGTCCTGCCCTCTTCCCAAAGAAAGGTAGGTCCTAATGCAGAGCCATACTTCTGGCCCACCTACCCTATTGATGAAAATCGTTTTCCCCAGTCAGGAACCAGAGAGCTCTCTTTTACCAGCATTTGAATTGCCGTAGTAAACTGGATATAATGCACGACCTTGAAGCTCACATTCAGAATTCCTTTAAAAATATATGTAATATGTCTTTGACTTGGAGGTGTTCAGGAAGGTGTACAGGAAACCATTGTTTGAGACTATAGTTGTGAAGCTGGATATACAGATGAAACTGGATTTTCTCCTGCTGCAGCCGCAGCGGAAAAATCTATCTTTGTTTTAGCTCTCTGCGGCAGGGAATCCCTGCTAGTGTTAACAGCAGACTTCAGCGGGCAAAATTGGACTCTCCACTGTTACAGTCATGACTCAGGATCTGTCTGAGTTGCAGCTGCCCACAGAAGGTTATGCCTGTTAGTGTTGCAGAAGATCGCAGCAGTCCCCCAGAAATTCCTTTCTAGGTTCTTGTCTTGTGAACTCAAAGAATGAAATCCACGGACAATAGAGAGTGAGCATGGAAAAAGTAGGGTTTTTTCAAGCGAGAAGAAAGGAAACAGCTCTTCCTAGCACAAAAGGCCCTAGCAGCAGATTGCCATCCAGGTGTACCAATCTAGGGGGTCATGTAGCTGCTGGGCAGGGGCTTTGCTCAGTATCTCTGATCAGGTATTGGAAAAATGCCAAGGCTCTTGTTCAGGCCGGTGACATTCTGCTTTGCTGTGCCCTTTTAGTCACTGAGTTTTTAGCTTTTGCTCATGTCTGTCTTGCTTTCCTTCTTCCTGTTTCTTTGGGACAAAGGAGCCAACTAGAATGTTTGGAATGCTTCTGTCGGGTAAACCATTTTTATGGAGTAGCCTCTACTTTTAAAGAAGTCTATGTGGAGGCCCACCGCCTGCCTCTGTTTTTACTGTCTATCCTACCTATTCATTATGATAAGAAAATCCCCTTGCTTTAAGCCTTATAAAGAAAGTAATGTGAAGTAACCAAGTGTTAACTAATCTGCTCTTAAGAAATTATTCTATTTCCTCGTTCTCAAAGCATGAAAAACAGCTGTCTGTCACATCCAGTGGAGCATCTTTAGAAGGGGTGCTCCTGCATTTGTATATTGCTTATAAAAATCAATTAGATTCTTAAACCATTTTTTAATAATTTTGTCTTTCAATAGTCAATGTCCTTAATTTTTAATATTTTACGTAATTCAACCCAGTGAATATTGACAATGGCTTTGATTTAAAAGCTTCTTGGAAAAATACAAAGAAAAGAAAAAGAAAAAGAAGAAGACTTGCCTGACCCTCAGGTCAATCTCAAGGGCAGGAGCTGCCTAGAGCTCAGCAATCCCTGATAACGACAGTTTTCAGCTCTTCTAGCTGGGGCCATGTGTGGTTCCTTTGTAGCATTTGCACCAACACTTGAACTTCATTTAGAGGAGTCAATTTTAACGAGGTGGATTGGACTGGATGTTTAAGGGCATGGTTTTTGATTTCCAGTATTGCAATTAAGAAGGATAATCACTTAAAAGGGTATAAAATTGAACTAAAAAATTGGATACATGTAGATGTTTGGGCCACAGGGAATCAATCCACCAATTAGAATGCTAATAAATGCAAACTATCCCCAGCCTTAATTAATTGGCTAACTAAACAGAAAGGCTGGGGTGAGATACAAACATGATAATTTAACATGGAAAATCAAGAAGGTTGGGTGAATAACAATTACAGAATTAAGAAACAATAAACAACAATTTGAATTTAAATTAATTCTCAGTGGCAGCTCAGAAACACCCACCAGAATCTGTTTTATTTCATTGTGAATTGAGGCTTTCAAGTTTAAACAATTTTAACACTTGGTCTCTAATATAAATCCCCTAATTACACATGTTCAAAATTGACATGATACATTCAACTACAAGAGCAGGGGCAATTAAAGACTAATTTGGTCAGGTAAAGATGATTTATTTTCCTTGCCCAAATATAAGGTTCTGTTGCTTGGATTCAGTGTGCTACTTTGTAAAAATAGCAATTCTGCTTGTGAGTTATAATGAAGAATATACATGCAGTAGGTTAGAGAGGCCACAGTCCTGATAAAAGTCGATAAATTATTCAGAGTTCTCTAGAGAAACAAAACCAATAGAATCAATAGCGTGTGTGTATGTGTGTGTCTGTGTCTATGTATCTATCTATGGAGAGATTTATTTTAAGAAATTGGCTCATACCGTGGTGGGAGCTGGCAAGTCTTGGCAGGGCAGGCCAGCAGCCTAGAGGGCCAGAAGAGAGCTAATGAGGCAGCCTGATGCCTAAGACAGTCTAAAGGCAGAGTTCCTTCTTCCTCTGGGGACTGCAGTCTTTTATCTTAAGGTTGTCAACTGATTGGATGTGGCCCACCCACATTATGGAGGGTAATCTGCATTATTCAAAGACTACTGATTTCATTACAACATCATTCACACCTGTCTTGTAACAGTTAGACTGCTATTTTACCATAAAGCAGGTACTATAGCCTAGAAAAGTTGACACAAAAATTTAACCATCACAGAGACCTAACTTTGTAGGGACTGAATTGAGAGCTCCTGTGCTCCAGGTTCTGATGCAATCACTTGGGATTCAGAAGGGCTATTCTCAACTAACTTCCTGAGACTCCCTCACACCCCACCTCTGTCCATAGTTATTATTTTTTTTAAGAGAGAAAGGTATAGTGAGAGACAGAGAGGGAGAGGGAGAGGGAGAGAAAGAGTAGGGGAGAGAGCGAGAATCAATCTCTTCACTTCATTGTGTCCATTCCAACCCATGTCCTCGTGCATGCCAGGCAAGTGCCATAACCACTGTGCCACCACTCCAGCCCCTCCATGATTCTTATAAACAATAGTCCTTCCTTGTTTGTGGCTTTCTTTTCTGCCACTTCAGTTACCTGCAAACAGTGAGCTGTAGTCTGAATATATTAAGTGGAAGTTTGCACAAGCACACGGTCCACCAGTTTTCAATTGCATGCTGTCGTGTGTAGTATGATGAGATCTGGTGCCACCCTGATCGGCCTCACCTGAGGTGCGAGCCATTCACTGTCCGGTACATCCACCGTGTACACTGCACCTGCCCGTTAGCCACTGAGTAGCCAGCCTGGCTCTCAGATGGACGCAGCAGGATGGCAGAGCTGTCTAGAAATCCTCATTTTACCGGCGAATGACCCTAAAGCACAGGAGCTGTAAAGCTGGCAATTCAGACATGCCAAAGAGAAGCTATAGAGCGCTTCCTTTAAGGGAAGAGGTGAATGTTCTCAGCTTAAGAAGGAAAGGGGAAAAAGGCATGCTGAAGTTACTAAGATCTATGGTATGAATGAGCCTTTTGAGATTGTGAAGAAGGAAAAAGAAACTCACGCTAGTTTGCTGTCATACTTCAAACTGAAAGTTAGGGCCACTGTGCAAGGTAGACAAGGAGAAAACAGTGCAGAGCTCAGGACCACTTGTAACGTCATACGTCCACTGTGGGTCTGAGAATGCCTCTCCTGTGGATACGGGGGGGCTCTTATATAGCAGGATTTGAAAACCGAGGACCACAAATCTGGAGGAGATCCTAAAATTACTTCTCCTAAAATTAGAAGACAGAAAAGGAAAGGGGATTATAGTCAATATAGAGAATTTCAGTGCAAAACACAAAACAAAAACCAAGTGTGCAAACATATAAACATCAATCCCCCCAAAAAATCTATCTTGCCAAATGTGGAATTTAACTCTAAATATGATGGTTTCTCCCTCCTAGCTCTAGCTAGATGTTTAATTGCATCATGCCTGAATACCCCAAATTGTCTCTATACATCACTTAGAATTAATTACCACCGTTTAGCAGAGTTAAACTTTCAAAGTATCATTTGGTTTGATTCCATACTGTAAAGATTGGAAATCTTACGAGAGGTGTACGGGTAGTCTAGGAACTTGGGAGAAGATGTAGAAGTGATTCTGGAAGGGAACATTTTGACTAATATTTTCCAGAGTAGGTTCTGTGGAACACCAGCCCTTATAGAACTGCACTTTGAAGGAGGTTTCTCAGCCAAATATGCTTGGAAACATTGCATATTATCATTCCCATCCTTGGAGATTCATAATTTATTTTTGTATTAATAAAGTCTTCCATAAATTCTGCTGTTCAGCTATATTTAACCTAGCATTTCTCAAATCCACTGTGTGCCACTTCCCTTCATTCAATGCATATTAACATCCCCAAAAACATGATTTAGAAAATGCAGTTAAACAATTAAAGACTGAAATCAAAATATTTATAACCAAGTAAAATAACTACATAATTTGTACTGCATTTACTGAACTGAAAAAACAGTCATAGTTGATGCCTAATTCTTAGTGCAGGCTGGGCACATTCCCAACTTTCTGGGTCACTGAACTTAGTTCTCAAGGCTGAAGTCACTGCTGCTGCTTCTCCCAAACTCCCCCCCAACCCACATTATACAAAATTTGCAGATAATCCCACAAACCAGTGGACAAACTGGCGGTTGCCTTTGCTAAAGCAGAAATGGTTTCTTAACCAAAATTCTCTGGAAAAGATGAGGAGGTAATATGATTTCACGGAGGAGAAACACTTCAACCCATACCCAAAACACTTAACTGGAGCCAATTTAAATGTGCTAAAACAGTGAAGCCTTTTAGTAGTTCCCTACATCAATCTTTTTGACAATCCACTTTAAAAACAGGAGTAGAAAAGCCAGTTTGGAGGTAACCTCATTTTTTTTGTGTGTGTGTCTATTTCTGTGGATCAAGGTGAGTTTTCAACCAGGAGTTCAAGACATTAGCAAAGTGTGGCACATGGCCACCTGCTTGCATTTTGGGCAGTTATTGGACCAAGAGCAAAAGGTACTCTCTTTGGCCAAATGACAAAAAGCACCTCTTCCCCTGGCTCTCTGCAGCCTCCCCCCAGGACCAGGGCTAACGCCTGTGTTTCTACCTTCACTGGTGCTGTTGGCTGGGGACCTTGTGCAGAGCAAAGTGGGCACTGCTCAAATGTGGGAGTTGGAGACAGGGATGGGTCCAGGCAGGGAGAGAAGCTGTTGCAGAGCAAGAGAAAGAATGAGAGAACAAGTATAAACTAGGATGCTGAAACTTGTTTCCGACTTCAAGAACCCTTGCAGAGTATAACATACACATGGTCAGTGGCAAATATAAAAGGCTTAGGACATGTTTGCTTGAGGTTAAGATAATTCCAGGCCTAAGTTTTTTGTTTTTTGGTTTTTTTGGTTTTCTTTTGTTTTGAAATGATAAAATATTTTCATTATTTTACTTTAGTAGCAGAATAACTTGGACCAAGAATCATTGTTCCACAAGCAAAGATTTTTTTTAGTTTATTTACTTATACATTCTTTTACTCTTATTAAAAAATCTGATTAACTTCAATGACTATGACACTGTTCTAGTCCTAAGGAATACTGTAGGAAGCAAACGAAATATTATTTTTGCCTCTTCTGAATTTATGTTCATGAAGAGAAAATTAAATAATAGCAGTAACTGTGGTGATAATGATGGTGTCTGGAGCACAGAGCAGCAAGCAGGGGGAACTACTCCTCAGGAAATATCTTTATTTGACTTCTTAACAGGGGTCAGGGGAAAAGCCCTAAGGACCATAAGTGGTAACAGGACAGTGGTTAGAGTTTGGAGAATCTCAGCATAGGGAGAATGTCGAAACTGTGTAGTTGTTGAATAGAGGAGAAGAATAGCCTAAATTGAGGATGGATATCCAGACAGAGTACAGATATCAAAGGGCTTTTAGCTATATTGTGGGTTGCAAAATAGTGAATTATCGAGGAGCAAAATGAAGCAGGGACTGATATAGTACTCTAGGAAAAATATGATGGTGGTAAGAAGGGTGGAGGAGAGGGGTTGGGTTGGAAAACTGTTTAGCAGTGAGAGACACCTGGGTAGAAAGGACATCTATTAAGGAGGAAGCATGAGGACAGAGGGAACTGAGAGAGTAGATGTCAAGGATGAATCCCAGATTTCTGGATTGGAGAACAATGGTACTATTTTAAAAGATATGGAAGCAATTCTGGAAGAGAAGCACATCTAGTTAGAGAGATAGTAGAGTTCACTAGGGAGGAACACCTGGGTCTGAAGTCATTGATATAGATGAGGAAGACACCACTGAGGGAGAGGATGCACAGAGAGAAGAGAAGGGGCTGGGATGGTCTGCAAGACAAAGAGAAAAATGCATAGAAATTCAGAGCTGCCATATGAATATGAGACAATCTCGAGTTTTAATGGTACACAGTAAAGGGAAGTCTTTCAAGAGAGAGTTGTGATTAGAGTCTAACAACATACAGACATTGATAAAGATTGAAAGCTCTCATCATATTTGGCAAATAGGAGGTCATTGCTGACTTGTTCAAGTCATTAGGGATGAGATTCAAAGATAACTGAATAGGCGGGAGAGAACTGGAGAAGAGAGAAGACTTGGAAAGAGTCTGGTGATGAGAACAAGGAGGATAGGAAGAAAGCTTGGAAGTGTGGCGTGTGAGTGCAGCATGCAGCTTGGAGGTACAGTGGATCCACGGTTGGTGTGAGCAAAAAGAGTTGGAGAGAACTGGAGGAAACTATGGTTGGACAAGGTCCTGGAGGAAGTCGGAATAGAATGGATCAAGGGCTTGTCCTTGAGTAGAAGGAAGGCACCTCTTCTCGTGGGGCAGAGGAAAGGAGGAAAGTCTGTGTGGATATGAATTGAGAGGAAGCCGTCAGTACAGCTAAGGAGGTCCAACCTCCACAAATTTGAATTTTTCCCTGTTGTAGGCGGAAGGTCAGTCAGCTAAGAGTGTTGACCTTATTTATAGCCCTTCACTAACTAGTCTATGCTCATTAGTTTGCTGCTCATCTGCAGAATTGATTATCGTTGCTGGGCATGGTGGTGCACATCTGTAACTCCAGCGACTTGGAAGGCTGAGGCAGGAAGATCGTGAGTTCAAAGCCAGCCTCTCCAACTTAGAGATGCCTTAAGCAACTCAGGGAGACCTTGTCTCAAAATGAAGAATAAAATGGGGTGGGGATAAGGCTCAGTGGTTACCCCTTGGTTCAATTCAAGATACCAAAAACTAAATAAGTAAACAAATATAAAGAAAAGAATTGATCAGTGTTGGATGCACACATCTGCAAACATCTTCCTGCCTCACTCTGAACACTAGATATTTCAGCCAAAGTATGGTGGCTGGTTAGTGGTGAGAAGAAAGTTTCTCACAGAAAAGAGATTCTAAGAGGAATGCAGTATTGTGACCAGAGGGCATTTGCTTTCATATTGAATGCAGTTTCAGAGTAAAGACTTCCAGGCATTTCACTGAAAGAACAAGAGGAAAAATTCTACTGTTAAGTGATTGGGATTCCTCTTGCCACCTCCCCATCCCTGCCCAGCCTTTTTTGTTTCATTCTTTTCAAAGATCTAGCAGTTGCCAAGTTTATAATACCGTCTTTCTTTCCTGATCTCAGAAGATTTTTGTGTGCTTAGTTTTTTTTTCTTTTTCTCTAAACATGTACCACAAAACCTTTTTTTAAATTTCAAGTTGTCTTAGGAGATTGACAAAATACCAATTGCTTTCAACCTTGAAAAAGTTCCTTATAAAACACAGATACTAGTGTCTTTCTGCTTCTCTTTATACTTTCTGTCCCTAGTGATTTGTGGCTGAAGTCCATCATGTAGGCTGGTGATAGGTCTCCTCTTACCTAGAGTTAGGCTACTCTTAGAGAGGGGCTGCTGGCATAACCTCTCTAACCTGCCCAGTTGGGATACTTCTCAGGAAGATTACACTTCAGAGCTTTCCCAAAAATTCCATCTGCAACCTAGATTAGCATCAAAAAGCATCCTTGAAATGACAAGGCCTAGAGAAATCTGTAGCACCAATACAGCCACAAGAATGGTCCCTGTGAATTGAGTGGTGAGTTTATCATACATTAGGCCCTATTTTCTCTTTTAAATTGCTCTGCCTTCTTTATTCTTAGTGGAAGATTGATGGAAAGTGGCAGTAGTGGAATGGTTGAGTTGAGGTCAAATGTGAGGAACTGCCTGTTGATGTTCATGTTTTTTTCTTTGGGTTCTTTTATTTGGCCACAAAATCATGTGCAAATGTTTATACTTATTAGAAATCCTTGTTGGAAGTATAGTTTATGATTTGTCCCTTTTTTCAACTCTCATTCCTTCTTTTACTTTGTTTTTTTTTTTAATTAAAAAAGTAATACAGGGTCAAATGACATGAGTATTTTTTAAGTTAATATCTTTATTATTCTTTACTGCCTTTCTCCTCAGTTATCTTCCCCAAAAGAAGCAAGTAGTAACAGTTTGGGATATTTCCTTCCACTTTCTCTACACATCTGATAATTCTTTGATTTACAAATTGGCCTCTGAATAGCATTTCATTTAAGTCCTTCTCCAATAAGTAGATTATCTGAGCTCTAAGGAATTCTGGGCCCTGTTGATTTACCTTTCTTTTTTAGGACCCCCATTTTTTTTTTGCTTTTCATGAGCTTCTATTTTTCTGCCTTCTCTCCTACCTTTCTGGTAGTTCCTAACTCTCATTCCTCTGCCTGCCTGTCCAGTTCAGGGTTTTGTGTTATGCAGGGTGGTTACGTCCAGGAAATTTCATACACAGAGTTACAGGAACTTTGAGGAAATGAAAATTTAACCACTCTCTTCATTTTTATTGGTAAGAAAAGCAAGGCAGTAATGTGTGCAAGATCACCACAGAGCCAGGGGTGGAATAAAACTTCCTGACTTGAAATCCAGATCTTGACAGAGACCAGCAACCCACCAATTCCCCGGTCCATTTCCTCTATTTACTCTTCTTTTCATTTTGGTTTGGCAATAGCAGAATGACATGGTAGACCCAATCTGGAAAGACGACTTTTATAAGATCCCAGTGATGGCCATTTACGCTGTGCAGAAAGTCACTTGAGGAAGGCTACAGAAAGAACTGGAGAGCAGTTTGATTTGTTTTTATCCTAAAAATAAAAAAGGGGGTAACAGTATCTCCCCCAAGACTGGAATAATTACAACTGGTACATGAAGAGAACTAAAAGTCCCCTTTGAGGAAGCTACTTCTAAGAGCATTCAGGAAGCTGTGGCATAGGGAGCAGTCCTTACTCAAACTCAGCAACGGCTTCCAAGGCAAAACTCCTTGAGCCAGTCCTGGAGGTTTGGGGATACTGCCTATGCTAAGCCTTTGTGTGTGTACAGTGAGTATATTTTCTAAACCCAAGTTGAGAGTGAAGAAATGAGCGTTTGCAATATGGGCTATTTTAGAACTTCAGTGCTGAGGACCATTATGGGAACACACATTATAGTCTTTAACAGCCAGATATCGCATTCTAGGTAGTGTAACAATTTGATGGAGGTAGCAGAATGGTAGGACAGAGCTCTGTGTAATACTTTCAGTTGAAAACAAAAATTATAAATGAACCCAAGTTATCACTAAGATCCTCTGCGAGGCACACTGAGAAGTTCTATAATCAGATTCACTTGCATCACTGACTGCTTCCCTCTGGCTCAGAATGCAGTTGAAGTTGGAGAGGCTGGGACCAGGGAGAAAAATGCCTTGAAATGGTCTCAGCTGCAGAGAACTGTTTTGTCTGGGGCCACACCCCTTCATGAGCATCCATGTCCAATGACTGACCAATGTAGGTGTATGAAGAGTGAGCCATCTTGGGACCAATATTGAGAGCTATTAGAACTCCAGGATCTCAACAAGCATGGCTAAGGTTGCCACTGGCCCCACAGCTGCTCTTCTTTGCCCACTACCCATCTGCTTCCAACGTCTCCCTGCCAACAGGCATCGATTCCTCAGGCTTTCCTTAAGACTCATTCCACTAATAAATCCTGTCTCAGTCAGCTCCCCAGGAAATCCCATTTGGGCATGAGGAGGGCACTTTCTCCTCACCTTAAGCCAAGCAATTAGGGCTCTAAAGAAAATACTGGAGAGCCCGCTATATGTGTCTCCAGGATTTGAAGACCCTCTTGCCTGAGAAAGCTAACAACCAGAGGTCACAAAGCTCAGGGGGAATAAACAGAGAGAGAGGGGCTAGGATTTTGCTGCACCAGCAGAGAGTTGGCTTCTACTTTGGCCTGGGCAAGTGCTTCAGGAAGAAAGATCAGACCAGCACGCAGGGTGATGCTGCCCTGCAAGCAACAGGCCAGGGGTAGAGAACATATCTCAACTCGGTGCCAACTGCAACTACCTGGTGATGAATGCCTGAATATTAGGGATAAAGAAAGAGTTTTGTTCTCTGTGTTAGTTGGCTTTCCATGTCTGAGATCCTCACCCAACAGAAACAAGAGGAGAGAAAGTTTTCAGAGGTTTAGTCCTTGGTCAGCTGATTTCCTTGCTCTGGGCTTGAGATGAGGCACAGTGTCATGGCCCAAGGCCACTGCAGAGGAAAGCTATTTAACACATGCTGACCTGGAAGCAGAGAAAGAGGGAAGGGGCTACAGGGAAAAAGCACCCTTCTAGGGCATGCTCCCAGCTGCCACCTCCTCCAGCCACTATCCACCTGCCTCCAATTACCACCCTGTCAGTCCATTCAAACTAGGATGGACCCATTAGTTTACAGCTCTCATAAGCCTCACTGCATCTGTGAATATTCCTGAATTAACACAGGAGCTTTGGGGGATACTTCATGACCAAACCATAACAGTCTGTAACTGGATTTAGTGAGAAAGATGCTTAGCAATCTCTCTCATAGCTATAGGAAGTCAGGTACTACAGCATATCTTTGCCATCTTTGGATAAAACAATAAGGAACAGAAGCTACATGAATTACTAACTATTTGACATAGAAAGTAAATATAATGTGATTTGATTGCCTGTATACTAGAGCCAGGAATACTTTGTCAAGGAGACGAAGCAGCTTGTGTTACTGTCAGAGGCTCCACAGTTTAGACCAAGCCTTACAGTCCCATGTTATTTTTTCATGGCCCTTCCTCTAGGTGGCCCTTCTAAATGACTCGGTTCCCTTTTTCACCATTCTCTTCTGTTTTGAGATTTTTGCACTCAGTTGATCCTCTGCCTGCCATTTCCCCTTCCTACTCCAACCTTGGACTTGGGTATCTTGTCTTCTGAGAAGCAAAACTGACATAGCATCCCCATCAAAAATTGACCTTATTCCCCCTTTTGGATATCACACTGGCTTCTGTCATTAACCCATACCACACTGTGTAGGAATTTCTGCTTTTCAGATTGCCTGCGAGCACCCTGGAGGCGGACGTTGATTCTTTTCCATTTTGCGTTCCGCTGGCATGCAGCGTTGTGGCTGGTGCACGTGAGCACCTGCCGTTTCTGAGTAAGTAGGCAATGGGTTAGGAGACCTTTCACAAAATAGAGCAGAATTAAACATGATGCGGAAACTCTTGGGCCAACTGGCTTAGAGAGAACTGTTTATTGTTTTCCGTGAAAATACAGAATCTGAATTCCTAGAGAACTTTTCTAGTGCACACACTAATTCACCCACTTGGAATCTTTGCTATTTAAAGAAGGAAATCTCACCTGACAAATGGATTAATGTTCAGGCAGACTGTATTTGCACAGCTGCAGAGTCTTTCTTAAACAAGATGTTTGAACTATCCTCGCTTTATGCAGGACATTTGGTGACCAAATTATAACATTAAACCATTTAGACAGAGCTTGGAGAACCGTGGGACACACCTTGTCCATTAAAGAGCATTGTTTATAGAAACCCCTCAAAAGGTTTCTGTCTTCTTTCTGACGTGTGTGTGTGTGTGTGTGTGTGTGTGTGTGTGAGAGAGAGAGAGAGAGAGAGAGAGAGAAAGAGAGAAAGAGAGGAAGCTATAAAGCCCTTTAGAATCCTGGGTGACCAGCTGTCTAGACAACCCATCAGGAGCCTGACCACACGATGGACTGCATGGACAACCCCTACGCGGTTATAACAAAATCATGTGGAGTTTGTCCTCGAGTCTGTTCCTTCAGTTCAGCTGCTCTGCTCTGCAACTGCCTTACTGAATGGAGAGCTGCGTGATGTAATTCAGGGAAACTCAGGTTTAGCCCCAGCTGCCTGGAGTGCTCATTCAGAAGTGTTCACAGTGGTAAGCACAGTCACATGGGTGAGTCTGCCAGGTCAATGCGGTCATGGATGGGCATCAGAAATCTAAACAAGCTGGAAGTAGCTTCACAATACCATACATGCAAGTGACATTGCTGGGGACAACTCTACTGGTTGAGTCTGGCTCAGAGCTTTGGGGTTGTGGGCCCCTCCTTTTGTGGATTCACATGGAAAGGGTGCTTGGCCCTTTCAATTGTTAAAGCTGAACTCAAAATTTAGGAGAGTAAAGGAGAAGGGTTCTTGAATGTGCAGGAAATGAGGCTTTGGGACTTGATAACTCTTTAAATCTATACCACCAAGCATGCTAGCAGGTGGATGGAGCTATGGCGATAGCCAAGGGGTCCCAGGCTTAGGGCCAAAGCTTTAAAATGCAATTACAATGGAAGGGCAGGGGGAATAAAGGGTAATGGTGTGCTCTACTTTTACTGTTCCACTGTTTGAAGATTTCTGTGGTGTCAAGCATCCTTCTTTAGAACAGGTAGACTGAGTGAAAACTCAAAGTAGTATAAAATAAGAGAAGGAAAGTTAGGGCCTACAGAGAAAAGCTGCTTTAGATTACCTCTTTAAAAAGGAAAAAAAGTGGTGGGGCTGGAGTGGAGGCTTGGCGGTTACTCAGTTGTCTGGCATCCACACTATGCACCCGCTGAGTACACAAGTTTGAACCCCAGCACCATGCACACAAGAGTCTCAGAGCAACAAAAGCTGCATGAAAAACTAAATAATTTTTTCTCTCTCTCCCTACCTCTCTCTACTGTCCCTCTCTCTTTAAAAAAAAAAAAAAAAAAAAAAAAAAAAAAAAGGACAAAAAGTTCATGTGTCCCAGAATATTTGGGTCTGATTGGAGGAACATCTGTGGTCTCTTTGTAAATACCTCTTTGTTTAAAAGTAAAGAGAGAATGAGAGAGCCTGAGTGTGTTGGAGACAGCGTGAGCAAGTGTGATCAAATTCCAGGTCAGTGCCTCCAGTGTACAACATTGAAATCATCCACTATGATCACCCTTCAGGAGAAATATGCCAGGAGGTCCAAACTGATGCAACTTTAAGAACCCAAAGTGATCTGAATGTCGTGGACATGCCTGTAATGCAAGTGACTTGGGAGGCTGAAGCAAGAGGATCACAGGTTCAAAACTGGCTTCAGCAACTTAGCAAGGCCCTAAACAATTTAGGGAGACCCTGTCTCAAAATAAAACATAAATAAATAAATAAAAAGGGCTGAAAGGGCTGGGGATGTAGCTCGGTGGTTAAGTGCCCCTGGGTTCAATCCCTAGTGCAAAAAAAAAAAAAAAAGCCTAAACCCCTAATCAAAAACAAACAAATAGCGTTGGTTGTATAGTGGTGAGCATAGCTGCCTTCCAAAAACAAACAAACAAAAACCTCAAAGTGATATACTGAGGAACTCAAATTACTCAATCTCTGCTGTTTTGGATACAGTAGAAACTTCTTCATAAAATCTTTAAAATGTATTTTTTTCTTTGACTATTAAACTATATACAAATCCAGGACAAGAAGTATACAAACGCATCAAAAGGCTGGCAAAAAGAAAACCGGGGACTCAAATGCCCTTAAAATCCAGGAGAGTGCAATCTGTGGCAATGATGAGTTGATTGATATGGAACACTAGTTTTACACATGTAATTCTTTTTCTCTTCCGTCTCCTTGTTTGCTATGCTCTGCCTTCTTCTTACCTTTGAGGGCCTGCAGTGACAGTTTTCCTGGGCTGTCCTCCCTTTGTAGAACCGCTCCTCGACTGGACATGGTTGGTTTGGGTACCACTCCCCTTTCTTCCAGGATGTGCACACTCAGGCATGACCGAGAGACATTCCATTGCCCTGGTCACCGTGATAAGCTCAGGACAGATCACTTGCCCCAAGCCAAGGTAATGAAAGCACCCTGGGGAGTTTTACAGAGCTCTTGGCAAACAGAATGTCTCCCGAGTAGACAGGTGGAGCAGCTAATCTGGAGAGCCTGTTTGAGAATAAACCTAATGGGAAGAAAAGCTGAATAAAAGATGAGAGCTGTGAGTCCATGGGTATCTAGTTTGAGTTCTTACATTAGCTTGATGCTAGAAGCACCTGTGATTTCCAGTTAGGTTGGACAATTTCCTTTTATTTATTTATTTCTTTATTTATCTTTGGTTAAGGCAGTTTGAGTAGATTTCTGTCTTCAACCCCCATCCCTGCCCCACCCCAAAAGTTTGCCTAATACAGAAATGTTGAGCAGAATTAGTTCTTAGCTTGTGACTCAGACAAATGACTGTGTTAAATGTCAGAAAATGAGGATTGTCTGGGATCCTGCAGTAGATATATTTGGCAAAGGGAAGGACACAGTATCTATCCATCTTATCCAAGCTCTTCCCAAACAACCTGCAAACTTGTTTACAGTGTTGTTTTTCATGGTCCCCTGTATCTGGATTCTTTTCCAACATAAGGTGGCTTAGTGACTCAATAAATGCATCTCATCTAGTCTTCTCCTTTGCCTCTGCTGAGCCTGTCCTGAGCTCCCAGGTTGAGTCTGCTGCTCTCATTTCTCTCACCTTTCTTGCCTGGCTTTGCCTTGTGGTCAGCCTTTCCTTAGTGCCATACCTGGTACACTGTTAAACGTTTCCTAACCTGTCTAGATAGACATCTCTGAGCTGTGCACAGAATTGAATACGAGGCTCAACTCAGACTTCCTCTCTACCGCTCAGCAGTCACACTCTGCCTTGGCTCTCTCCAAGCTTCCTGCCTCTGATATCAGGGTGATGTGTGCTGACTTCTGCTTGGCCTTGTCATTACGGAAGCCCGGGTCTACCCCAAGAGCTTATGTATTGATAGAACACTATGAAGTAAGTACTTCATGAGCTTTAACTCATTCAATCCTCACAACATCCTCTTCATCTTACAAATGACCTGAGAGACTAAGTGGCTCATTCAAGGTCCCCCAGCGGGAAGTGGTGTGGACAGTATATCAAAACAAGAAGCATTTTCCTAATTACTACCCCGCTTTCACTTGGATCATCACTAGTTCCTTCTGGGCCAACTGTACCTATTTATACTGTTGAATGATTGTTACAACAACCCCAAATTATCTAGATAATAAAATTGAAGCTCAGTGAAATTCAGACACTTATCCAAGGTCATTTGGCTACCACGTAGTAGGGCTGAGATCAAATCCCCAGGCCATTTGACCCCACAGCCCACCTTCATCATCATTTTGAAGATGTAGAAACTGACTCTCAGAGAACTTAAGTAGCTTGACAAAAATCACACAGCTAGTTAGTGGCCAATCAGTTGTTTGAGGAAGTAGCTTGGGATTAACTCATTCTTACTCAGGAAGTTCTGGGGAGAGCAGAGAGATCCAGTCTTCACTGGGTGGACTGATCTCTTGGATCATATTGGTTCCTGGCCTTTGGTCGTGATTTAGCTACAAGGGCTTCAACTTTGTAGATGAAAAGCTTGTACCTCTGCAGTTACTACTCTGTAGAGACAATTTTGGGGAATAGCTGCTGAAACAAAAAAGAAAACATACACTGATTGAGCTTCTTACAGTGTTTTGAGAACCCAGGACTGGACACAGAGGTTTCCCTTTGAAATGTCTTTCTAGCTGGCCAGCTGAAGAGCTCAATAACTGGAGGAACAAAACTTTTCCTTGTCCCATCTCTGCCTGATGCCCCTCCTGGGGGTAAACTGGCGCATTCAGGAAAGAGCTGGCAACTCTCTCATATTTAGGCCTTGTAGATTGTTCAGACTGGAAAAAAAAAAACAAAACAAGCAAAAACTAAAGGCCTATTTTCAGTCTAAAACTACCTGGACTAGCTTTCTGAATAGATTAAGTAATACAGATGGCCTCATGGGCTAATGTAAGAGACAAGTAAATAGTTTTACCATAGAGTAAGTCAGTCCAGAAAGTTCAGTGGACAATAGATTTCTTTACCTTGTTTGACCCGGTTTCTTCTCTTCTCACCATGGCTGGCTTAAACTTACCGTGCAGTTGCTAGATCTTCACGTCACTTGGGCTATTTAAATAGAGTCACAGTATTGCATTTTTGTATAAAAGCTTAAAAAATAAGCAACCAAAACTTGGTGGTGGAGAATGCATTTGGAATAAAGGATTAATCAGTTCTGTCACTGTCACTTGGGTCGCAAAATCAAGCCTCTTGTTTTGGAAACTACTGCTGTATGGGATAATTTCCACACTGCCAGTCTGTTTTTCTTTTTAATATCACAGCTGATGTGCTGTGGTGGAGGCTGCTGCAAACTTCTGGCACCATTACTGGTTGCAAAATGTGTCTGCCAACCCACTCAGGGTAGAAAGAGCCATACTGTATTCTTCGATGGTGGGTTGCTTTGGCAGGGAACAGACCAGCATAGAAGGAGCCTCAATCCATCTTCTCTCCTGAACTTCCTGTGTCCTGAAAAAATGAATACCTTAGATTGTCCTTGTGGAAGATGGAGATAGAAATTTCTGCTGTCCTCTGTCAATACTGCTGTTGGAAATTCCGAGCTGAACTTTCAGCCGTCTCCTGCTTCTTGGTATATTGGACAGTAGAGACCCAGAAAGTGAGGAAGGTTTGTCTCTGCCACCTCTGGGCTTGAGAAACACCAGTACCAGTGGGTGCACAAAGCTGTTGAACTCACCATTAACTATCTAACACCTCTGCCAGTTTTCTTCTTAGCATGAAAAATATAAAATCATAAGGACTTAGACAAAGTTATAGAATAGAATCTCTCTCCTGAAAAAATTCTCAGGTCCTTGTACTGTACTCTGTGGGTAGCGATTATACTGTCTTATTGTTTTTCTTTTCCTGTCTCCATTCAGAGATGTCAATACATGGTAAGTGGTTTCCATAAATTTACTTCATTTGCAATTCAAAGCAAGAGGGGAAAGCACAGAAACCACCATGCTGGCAAGCCGACAGCCCAGCACTCTGCCCTGGACACAGCTCCATGCTTGTGGACTCCTGGAGCCAAGACAAGAAACAAGGGCACATTTTTTAAGGACATATTTTAAAACTGGTATTACATGCAGTACCTACCCTCTCTCTCTAAATTCCAGCTTAAAGAATCAACTTCTCAGGTCAGGCAGGAAAGTCAAAGGTGAAAGAAAATGGAATATTTTTATTCATTTCAGAGTTGTACTGGGGAAAGACTTTTTCTAGTGAAGAAGAATTTCTGTTTCCAAATTGCTACTGACATTAGCAAGTAACTAGAGAGGAAGGGAGTAGCTAAGGAGATGGAGTGAGTAACTACGGCCAGTTACTCACTCTTAGTTCCGACATTTATTCATGCATATGTTCAATGTTGTGAACTCACAGTGGTCTCAGAAATTGAGGTCTTACTGAAGCCTCAATAATTTTTTTAATTGAGGCTTTATGGGGTACCAGATATCTAATCAATTCCCTCAGCCACAACCATGCTGGTAGAGTTGTACAAGAGGGGGACGGAAGGCCATTTCTGCTTCTGCAGGGTTTATTTTTATTCTCTACTGGCTTCTTTACAGAGATGTTTTGGGACTGAACAAGGCAAGTGTCCTGCTGGCAAGAAGAAATAGATGACTCATATGGAAGGGGAGGGGGGAATCCCTTTCAAACCACAAGGATACCATTTTGTGCACCAGGGGAGGTTACTGAATGAATAACAGGAGAGAAATGCATCTTGAGAATTCACGTGGACAATAGTCCTGCCTTTGAAAAATGACCTGAGGAACTCTTGCTGCAATGAGAAGATCAGGTTACGTGTATTGAATGGTGTCTGGGAGAGTAGGCTTCATTAAGTTGACCAGATGTCCTGTTCGGTTAGGCCTCTCTGGGTTTTTAAATGGTTTTGAAGAGTGTCCTGGGAATTACCTGGGCAGACTGACTTGGTTCTAGGTTCCTCTCTGGCAAATTGTAAAGGACTTTAAGTTACATTGTGTGTTGCCTGTTTGCAATTATTCAAGTCACCAATAAATCAAAGAACTTCATAGCCTGTAGTAATTCAAAGTGCTATGCTCCTTTTCATATTCTAGATTTTGTTTTATTTCAACAACTTTTCCTCAATGTTTCTTGGGCCAGCCTTGAGGCTACCCACATAAGCAGGGCTTGCTTCCAGGAGCTCATGTTCGGGTGGGCACAGTCCAGTGGACTCTGAGAGCCCCTCCGGTGCCCCACCATCACCACCACAGCTCTGGAAGATGTGGAGTAACAGGATTTCATTGTTTCTTTCTTCTCTGATGCTTCATCTCCCAGGTCTCATCTTTCCCTCCTACTTAACTGGTTGGTGTGTTAATGCTGATCCAGTATTTGATAATTTGTAGATACTGGTTTAAAAAAAATAGCCCATACTTGTAAAAGTTCTGCGTGCAGTGGGGATTTTATTCTTGTGAAAGCTTTTGAGATAGCTCACATTACCATCTTCATTTTAACAGAAGGAAATCAAGGCTCACGAAATTAAAGTTGTGCCCAGAGTGAAATGATACTTAGTTGAAGAAACAGAATTTGGACTCAGGCAGTTGGCTGCAGAGTACATCGTCCTCTCAACCATTGGTGTCATTCTCTTTGCAGTAACACTGCTGTGGAATTGAGTATTTCTAATTAACATAAGGAAGGGGCTAGAGCAGTGGCTCGGTGGTTATGGCACTTGCCTGGCATGTGTGACTATGAGAGTTCAAACCCCAGCACCATGTACACATTGAGGTCTCAGAGCAATAAAAGTCACATGAAAAACTAAATAAAAATTGTTTCTCTCTTTTTGTCTCTCACACTGTCCTTCTCTAATTAAAAAGAAAAGAAAACATAAAGATGAACTTGATGCAGAGTAAGAGAGCTACTAACCAAGTAAATCATAGCAATATTTAACATTTAGTGAGTATAGAAAGATTATGTCTAATCCTCAGAGCCTGGCTGGGGTGATGGATCTTATTTTGCAGGTGAGGAATCTGATACTCCAGGACTGGTTAACCATCAAATAACTGGATTTGTCCGAACAGGGAATTGAATCTAGATCTGCCTGATTCCTTGTGTTCTTTTCACTGTACTCTGGCTGGTAAGCACAGTATCACAGGGCATGAAAACAAAATGAAAAGAGGCCATCACTGGGTAAATAGGTAAAACTGCAACTTCATAGAGAATGTCAGCATTAGACCGTTAGAGATCACTCAGATAACCTTTCACTTGATGGATTAAACCCCTGTCAGCATTCCAGAGAATGTTTGGAGGTAGACTTGAGAATTAGAATGACCGATGATCCCTCCAACATACCATAAGACACTGCTAAAGGTAAATTTTTCTGGAAAGCCTAGTTGTTCATTCAAGAACCGGAAAAACTGAAGATATCACATGCTTCTTTATTAGCTGAACCTCTGCCTAGGAAACAACCTCTTTGGCTGGATGGTGGCATTTTGCATTGCTTGTCCTTGTCACTCAGATCATGGTTTGTTCCATCAGGGGAATTACTCAGAGTTGCAAACAGCCCCTGGAATGGAACTAGAACTGGGAGAGTCTTGCTTCCTCCTCGGTAATGCAAAGTTGTCAAAGTTGTCATTGCAGTCAGAGAGTTAGCTGTGATTAATAGAAAATAATTTAGCTGCATATACAGAGATATTCACCATGACAGAGTCAGAGAGACTGAGATGCAGACACAAATAAGCTCCACATGGACACATACTTCCTCTGCTCTTTTTCTAAGTCTGGCCCAGACTTGCTCCCCCATGATTCCCCTTGGATGATGTATCTGCCCATTTGTCGGTGAATCTCTCTCACTCCCCATAATCTCTGTTGTTATTTCTCTTATAAACAGAGTTGAGTCTTAGGTGGAGCTGAACTCTTCCAGCCTACTCTTTAAAGACAAGGAATTGAAATAAGAATAAGTGATAATAATAATTAATAATAATAATCAGTTCATTCTCTGGCATGTCCTGAGCTAAGCACTTTACATGGATTAGCTCACTGATTCCACACAAAACCCACAATGAAGTAGATACTCCTAGTAGCCCTATATTACAGGTGATTAAGACAGGTTATGCAACTCAACTGAAGTGCACACTGACTCAGCTGGCCTCAACTCTGGCCTGATGGGCTCCTCCGCCTACGTCACAGACTCTGGCTCTCTGTGATTCTGGACCAGGTGACAGTCTTGTTAATCTGAAGATAAATTCTTTAAATTCCCTTTTAGTCTAGAAACTTTTGGATGCATATAACTCATATTCCATAGATATGGTTTTAATTTTATCAGTAACTTAAACTTCAAGTTCATAGCCTGCCCCTCACATTTCTTTGCCTATTTAGAAAAATATGTGTGAAAAGAAATGTGGTCTCTGTAAAGGAAGATGTTGTTTCTGTTAACTGCTGTATCCTTAGAACCAAAAAAAAAAAATAAATGCCTGATATATGTTAAGTGATTACTGAATATCAGTTCAATGAATGCATAAGAGGGTTAAAGAGAGTACAGATACTCTCAGTGCCATACTGGCCTCACATAGGTGCCCATCTCCCTGACAAGATCATAATAAGTGCCTTTAAAATGCTGATCCCTAACATTCCATAGGTCAATTATTCTGAGGTCTAGGAATAAAGTTACATTGAAAAGGTTCCTTACCTCTGACTGAGAAAACAAGATCCTGGGTCTTTATGTTTGTGTTAAATGTCTATGTTCCATTGTAAATAAGACCTGATAGAGAGCAGAGGAAGGGTGCATAGGCTAGTTCATGGATGACTGTAACTCTTAAAGCCATGAGGAACTTGAAATTTAAGCACCATCCAAAAATAAATTCTAGTGAGTGATGGTAACTTTCAAGCCATTAATGAGAGTATTATTAAAATGGTCTGTTTTCTCCTTTGGGCTTGGAAGTCCCTGGAACCTCTCCTCTCCTCTCCAGAACCTTCTCACTCATCTTTTCCATGTGACCTCTGTCAACCCTCCTATTTTCCACCTCTAGCTCTGCTCAGTGCTCTGCCTTCCTATCAGAGGACCCACCAGCTTATTCCCCCACTGCTGAGGGAAGTCTAGAGAGAGCTGTCCTTTGTGCTTCTATTTTTCCCTCTCCTGATTTGGCATTACCAATGGAAGCCTCCATGCAGGACCAGGAAGGGGAAGGAGAATTCTCCAAACTCTCTTTTGAAGACAGAGAGGAGGAGAAAGCTTGCTGATGCTCATAGACTGATACTTTCACCACTTTATGTCATAAAATGAAAGCCTAGAATAATGAGGATATTTCTTCCAATTCTGAAGAAATTTAAAGCATCAGAGTTAAGAAGAGAGAGAGAGTCAATTCTATAATTTCATTTATATTTTTATCTGGCTTTTGTTTTTCCGACACTTAGTTGCTTAGTTGTGTATGTGGTGCTGGTGTTGGAACCTGGGTCCTTGCACATTCCAGGCAAGCACTCTACTGCTGAGCCACCTCTCTAATTCCTAGAATCATATTTCTTAAACAGCATTGATTAATCACCAGAGAAGTCTCTTACTTTCCAGAAAGGTATTACATTTTTAAATCCATTTACTAGACTTGGAGCAAAGTTTGTCATTGCTTTTAGCTTTTACAGTATTTTGTAGGGGTTTTTTTTTTTTTTTTTTTTTGGCTGATTCAAACTAGCATTTAAGCATTTAGCTACTTGGTGCAAGGTAGTTTAAGATCCATTTTTCTCTTTTTCTCAGCACAGCCCATTTGGATGATACTATTTTAAACTGAGAATGCTCACTTGCTGTAGCCTTCCTCCTATGCACATAGAAACTTCTCACTGTCACATTTCTGCCCAGATATTAATAAACATGAGTGGGAAGGGGAACAAATGTATGAAGAGCTGCTGCTCAGTCTTTCTCAGTCTGTGAAGCTTCCCTCATCTGCTTTGAAGATGGGATGAAGATTAGGCATGCTGAGAACCCAGATGTTTCAGGGGAAAATTCCTAAAGGAAGACTACCATTTGGAACAAATTTTTGGAGACCAATATGGAAACCTAGATGGAGCCAATTTCCATGCTGCAGCACTTTCCATTCTGACTGGGCACGTGGGGATAACATGAGGTAAATTGCTTTCAGGAAAAATGATGAATTCAAGGGCACCATACATAGCTCCCAAACTTTGGAGGCATTCTACCCCAGAAAGTACATTTTTTTAATCTTTTCCAAGTAAAACAAAAAGACAAGTAATCTCCAAAAGGCACCATATATTCTTTTTTCTTTTCTTTTTAAATTTGTTTGACATGTACTAATTGTACATATTTCTGGGGTACAATGTGATGTTTCAAACCATGAGTACATTGTGTAATGATCAGGTCAGGGTAATTAGCATTTCTATCACTTTAAATACTCATCATTTATTTCTGTTGAGAATATTCAAAACCTCCCTTCTAGCTACTTTGGAATACACCATACATTATTGTTACCTATGATCTCCTTACTGTGAACACCAGAAATTTTTCTTCCTCTAACTGCTCCTGTCGATCAGTCTTCCCTTTCCCCTCTGCAGCCTCTGGTAATTGCTATTCTCTCTGCTTCTATGAGAACGACTATTTTAGATTCCACAGAAGAGTGAGATCGTGTGGAATTTGTCTTTCTGTGCCTGGCTTATTTCACTTAAAGTTCTCTGGGTTCATCCATGTTTAACACAAATGATAGGACTTCACTTCTTTTTACAGATGAATTGTGTATGTACCACATTCTTTAATCTATTCGTCTCCTGGTGGACACTTAGGTTTGTTGATATCTTGGCTGTCGGTAATAGTACTACAATAAGCATAGGAGTGCTGATATCTTCTCAACATGGTGATTTCATTTCCTTTGGATATATGTACCTAGTAGCGGGATTGCTGAACCATATGACAAATTTATTTTTCATTTTTTGAGAACCTCCATGCTGTTTTCTATGATGACTACTAATTTATTTTTTTTTCAGCAATACTGTCAGGGTTCCTTTTTATCCACATTTTCCCAGCACCTATCTTTTGTCTTTTTTATAATAGCTATTGCAACTGGAGTGATTGTAATATCTCATTGCTCTTTTGATTTGCATTCCCCTGATGCTTAGTGATGGTGAATATTTTTTCATATACCTGTTGGCTATTTCTAGATCTGCTTTTGAGAAATGCCTATTCAGATCTTTTGCACATTTAAAAAATTGGGCTGTTTGCTGTGGAGTTGTTTGATTGCCTTATGTATTTGAATATTAACCCCTTGTCAGGTATAAATATGCAAATATTTTCTCACATTCTGCAGGATGTGTCTTCTCTGTTGAGTGCTTCCTTTGCTGAGGTAACACATATTTCTTTTGATAAAAATTTGGCCGTTGTTCTTTTATAGAGGCAAACATTTGTAAGTCTTGGGGCCAGAACAGTATAAGGTTGCTCCTGGGAGGAGTGAGCTGGGAATGGTGCTCCATTTATTGAAGCTATGCACTGAAATTCTGCCTTTGTCAGCCTTGTGCCCGTCTTGGTCTGGTCGTTTTCTACTTTGCTGTCCTCAGTAGTTCTAAGAACCTAGGAGGAGGCAGATGTAGATCTAAGAATGCCAGGCCTAGGAATAGCTATTCGCAGAGGAGACCTGAGGAGTTGCTGGTGCTCCTACAACCTCAGGTCTGCAAGTCTGGGCTATAGACCACCTAGGAAGCCCAGGACCACGCTGCCCATAGATGTGTTTAAAATAATGTTTTAAGTAAAAAAAATGTTTAAAGTAACACATTTGAAATAAATAGGTGACATTTTAAAAAAATAGGAAATTTTACATAAAAAACACTCAGATTCTTAACTTCAAAACAAAACAAAACAAAACAAAAAAACCAACATGGCCAGAGTCTACCTTTCTGCAGAGCCTAAAAATACTTGAACTAAGTCATGATCCCTGACATTATGCCTATGCCTTGTCATTTGCCAAGGCCCCTTCCTGGCCTGTTTCACTTATTTGTGTTATTTGTCTTGCCTATAAAGCCATGAACCCCCTTGTTCTGGGTTCTAATTCTGACATGGTCACTTTTAGGTTGTGAATCATTGGTCATGTCCCTTAAAGTTTTTGAATATTCATGAACTTATCTTGACAGAGATAATACGTTACCAGAGCATACGGTGAGTTTAATAAGATATTGTGCTTAGCTTAACGCTTAATACATAAATTTTAATATGTATCAACTCTTATCATGATAAATGTTGTTGTTTTGAACAATCTTGTCCAAATCTTTTTCCCATTTCCCCTTTTAGTACATTGCATAATATAAATATGAAATAATGGTCACAAATACAAGCCTTCTGTTGTCTAAATCTTTTGGGTCACTAGATGTGTTTCAGAGCAATTAGATTAAGTAGTTTGCCCAAAGCTGTGTATAAACTGGGCTCTTGTCTATTTCAATTCATCTTCATAAGGTGGCAGAGCTGAAAACTCAGGGTTCCATGGAGAAATGGTCTGGGACAGGCCAGCTGTGGCATAGAGGTCATGGCCCCTTTCAGCTAGTTGGGTAAGGACAGTCACTAATTGTCACTGAGAAGCAGTAGTGTGATGGAAGGACATCTTGGAAGACAGCAGACTCCAGCTCTATCACCTCTGGGTCACATTGGTCAGGCAACCCCTCTGAATTCCATTCATAGTTTATAAAACAGAGATGGTAACAACCTATCTTGCAGAGCTGCTTCACATTATAATTAAAGTAATAAACATATTACATAGTAAGTGCTTAATAAATGGTAACTATAAATAACAACCAAAATAAATTATGACAGGTCATTTATTGAAAAGAGCTAAAATCTTTATTGAAAAATAATAACCCCTAAGTGTTTGAGAAAATCAGACTGTGAAGACTGTGAACTGCTGAAACTCTGATACACAGAACCCCAAATTAGCAACCTGTGCTGTTTGAGTCCATTATAATTATAATTATTTACTATTCATTACTTTCATTAATGTCTCATAACTCTCAATGACATTCCCAATGAGGTTCCAGGGGATCTTTTTTTTTTTAATTTGTATCCTAGTCTCTTTCTAATGTGAATGGTACTCTGCCTCCTTTTGATTTCAATTCTGATAAACAAATTTTGCTTTAGCCCTCTTCTCTACTGCAATCTAGTCATAGCTGATTACAGCACAGACTTACAAACCATCTTCTCACTTTACATTTAAAATCCTTACTGGGAGGCGTAGGGAGGAGGAGGGGGGAGAGGGAGGGTATTTGAAGATCTCCTAAGATACTGGAGAGTGGGAATACAGGCGAGCCATCTCAGAAGCAGAGGTTATTCCTCCAGGAGATACACATTTTATGCAAGAGTTCTCCAGGGGGTAACTGCAACAGGTGAAACTCAAGGTGGTCATCCATGTTTGGGCATTACCCCTGGATAACTATGCATATATACTTTGGTTGTTGATGGTCTGATAATGTTTCCCTCTCATTTGTATCTCTATATACTCTTAATAAAAAAAAAAATCCTTTGCCACATACTACTTTGAAGCTGCTTGGGTTGAGTCTTCCTTGTTCTGAAGCTGTTAGTGTGCTACTCAGCCCTGCCTTTTCACACCTCCAGCCCCCAGATGCAGCCTTTTGATCCTTTGTCACAATGGAAACTCAGACAAGCATTTTATTCCCCTGCAAGCTCTCTCTAGTAATGTGACTTTCATTCATTCAACATTCTGCAAACATTTATTAATACCTATTATTGACCAGTCTATTCTAATAATAAAGGGTAATGAGAATGTACAGGTCATTTTGCAGTATGCTTAACTGATTTTATTATGTCATGCATTTCACCTGACATCCTTGTGAGACAGAGACCCCAGTGTTCCGATCTCATTCATAGAAAGGAAAACCACTGGGACATGCAAGAGTTAAGCAATTAGCTCAATGAACATAGAGGCCATGCCAGAACCCCCCTCAGACCGCTCTGCTGCTGAGCCCTAAACATTCCACTAGAGTGTTTCTCCAGGTGGGTCCTGATTTCACCGCCAGCTGCAACACACTTGGGCTGATTGCTGAAATTACAGATTGGAGGTGAGTCTCAAACCTAAGTTTGTATTTTTAAACACATTCTCTGGAGAGTTTTGGTGCATACTGAAGTTTAGGAGCCACTGATGAGTATTTGGATATGGAATCTGAGAGAATGAGGCTGTGATGGAAAAGCCATCTTTTTTTTTTTTTTTTTTTTTT
>PVKS010016840.1:0-43179 GCA_004027875.1 Aplodontia rufa
CTTTTTCTTTTCTTGTGCATTACATGTCTTAATGCCTGATATAACATTTGAAATGCATTAACTCTGCCAAACTTGTTTTAGGTGTTGATTAATTAGAAATGTATATTCATTTTTTTCTTCTTTGTGAATATTCTTTGATTTTTTGAATCTATATAAATAAAATTTCAAAATAAATTTATGTGCTATGGTACATAATATTTTCAAAACTACTATTTAAAATATTATTTTTTCATGTGTATCATATAATTATTAAGCATTCTTAAATTTTTACTTTTTATTTTTCTTGAAAGAAAAATCAGATTTTGAGCAAATTATATTTGAAATATTTATTAATATTGATTTTATTTAAAAGTTAAGAGAACATGGATCCACCATTTCACCCAGCTATCTCACTCGTTGGTATATATATCCAAAGTACCTAAAGCAGCATACTACAGGGATGCAGTCACATCAATGTACACAGCAGCTCTATTCACAATAGCTAAGCTATGAATCCACTCAAGATGCCCTTCAATTGATGAATAGATAAAGAAATAGTGGCATATACACACAATGGAGGATTACTCAGTTCAGGAACAAAGACATTATGTCATTTGCTGGCAAATGAATAAAACTGGAGAATATCATGCTAAGTGAAATAAACCAGTCTTAAAAAAAAATATCTCTCTGATTTGTGGAAACTAGCCTGAAATAAGGAAAAGAACAGTGGAATGGTAAAAGTGGAAACAACGGAGGAAGGAGGAATGAAATAGGAATGTTAATGGAGGGAATCAGGCTCAACTTGCTCCTGTCCAAATCTGAACGTAACCTAATGGTAGTGAATTCCATCAATATATAATTCAACAAGTCACTGAAAAAAGAGAGAAAAAACAAACATTTCAGAAAGAACAGAAAGACTAGTAGAGGAAAAAGAAAGGGGAGATGCGGAGGGCATGCTGGAAATTGAATTAGAATAAATTATACTGCATACCTTTAGAAAAAGTGAATGTTCAATCTTATTATTAAAAACATCAAAAAAGAATGGGGGGTGACAGGAAGGGAGGAGAAGGGGAAACATTTGAACTGAGTTAAGACAACCTGCATTCCAAGCATTTACAAGTACGTCACTGTAGATACTATTATTATATATATATACAACATGTTCTTCATAGTTATAAGAATTATGTCACAATATTTGGGTATTTTAGGAAAGAGATATGATGCAGAAAAAGAGGCAAGGGACTGGGGGACTGGAGGAGAGAAGTAGGGGGTGTTCTGTGGAGGAGATATTGATCAAATTGTTTTGCTGTGTTGTGTACATTTTTGAATATGTGGTAATAAAACCCATCATATCAATGGTAATACATCATAAAAAATAAGAAAAAAAAACACAATTGATTAAATTGACAAAGTTCAAAACCTCCTTTCCTACCTACATTAACTTAGTTACCTTACTTCCTCTCTGAAAATTCATTTATTCTTCATAAATGTTGAAGGGTCTCATGAAATTTATAAAAGCAATGCAGTAAGATAATGTTAAAGGATTTAGGAGCCAAGCATATTATCACTCACCTAATTAAGAAAATAAAATAATTAAAAAGTAGTAGAAAGGAGAAGAGTGTTGTTGTTGAGGGCTCTTTTCAACAGGTGGCATCACTAGCTGGTAATTTAATTTAGGTTTAATCAACACATTTTATTGATTTAAAAACTATGATGGAGTATTATGCTGACTCTTCCATCTCAGTTATCCATGTATCCGTAAAATTTTCAAAATCTACTATGCAACAGTCAAATTCTGATGTTCTGAGCAGAACTGTTTTATTTGCTTTTGAAAATCCTGTGTTATAGAAGCGAAGCAGGATTCTTAGCACAGAGCATTATGCACTGTGTGACAACCAGAGACATAGAGCGGACTCGTTCTAGAGAACTCAGACTACACACCAGGCAATTCTTAGAAATATAAATACTTATTATACATTAAAGATTGACTAAGAACTCATCAAGGGAACAAAGAGAAGTAGAAAATCCCTGCTTCTCTTCCTTTTGAACTCCAATTTCTAATCTCAGAAAGGTCTGATTAGACAAAGGACATTATTTTATAAAAAGTATAAAACAGTCTTCTTAACAAAGTTTTCCTGTAGGGTCCGTGTCTTATTATTTGGGGAATAAAATATATCACAGTATTATTGAACTTTATGAAGCTTATCAGGTAAATGCTTACATTGATGTCTTATTAGAGAATTTTCCTTCATTTCCATGTAAAATAAAAATAAATAAAACAAAATAAAAGCACAAATGAACATTGAAGTCTATTGCCTGAAAATGTTTTATTTGAAATTTTAGAGGGATTTAGCAATTTTTATCAATTGCTTGAAGTGGAAAGATTTCTTTTCAGTTTTCTATTTTGAATTGTCCCCTCTTCCCTCCTCCCACTCTCAAAGTCCTGATATCAAAAAAGCTGTAGAATTTATAAACATATATGTATATGTGTGACATGAGGATGTATCATGCTATATCACACATGTACTTCAGTGCATAGTCTAAAAAACAGCAAACTTCTCCACCAGGAAACTAGCACCACTAATCTCATTTAAATTACACCAGTTTTCTCCACGGCATCTTTTCCCATTTCACCATCCCATCCAGGAAGCATATGATGTTCAGTTGTTGTTTCGAAAATTTATTTAATTCCAGAATATTTCTCTTTAATCTTTCTTTGTCCTTTATGTCCTTGACCATGGTGAAAAATATAGGCTTTCCATTCAGTAGAATGCTGTCCATTTTTCTTTGCTCACTTTTTCACAATGCTAAACTTCTGCAACAGCCTCTTAGGATGCTGTCAAATTAATCTTATATTTTCTCAGTCTATGGTTTTGAATGTGTGCTTTAAAGACAACTCTCATCACCACTGATTCACTCAAGTCCATTAAGGGTTTCTTTCAAGTTTTTTGAATAAATTAATAATTTCTCTACTTCCAGGCCAGATATATTTTGGAAGGTATTCTGATAGTATTCCTACTGTATTCTAGTATTTTCTATGCTTTTGAGAAATATCAATGAAAAAAAGGACCCTCAAATCCTTATCCCTATGAAGTTTATAGAATGGATAAGGAAAAAGAAGTCTGGAATATAAATAATCAAACAGTTTGATATGAAAGATCTTTTTAAGTAAATTTAAAAGATCAAAGATAATTGGAATTGGTAGCTGTTTGCCATGTTTTCATGTTTTAGTAAAATCTTCATTACTTTTGAAACTGATTTACTGATATATAATTGATATCCTATACAATTAATCTATTTAATTCAATTTTGAAAAGAATTTCTAACATACATAAATATTAAGTGGCCTCCTAACTTTTCTATTCCGGACATTGTATCTTCAATATTGAAACAGATTTGCTCTATGGAAGATTATGTTGCCCAATGCCTACTGGTCTATAATCTTATGATTACAAGTAAGCTGTTAATCTTATCAATGTCCTTCAAAATGACATTAGTTTCTCTTCCTTGCTCTAGGATTCAATGTTTGTCTTTCAACATTTTAGTATGCTGTATATACAAGAGAATCTCTTTGATTTCTGCTTCGTGGAGTCAGTTGAGATTTTTAGATGTGTAGATGGGTGTTTTCAAGTGTCTTCTCTGTCTCTGTCTCTGTCTCTGTCTCTTCCTCTATCTATCTTTCTCTCTCCCCTTCACTTCTGGGAGATGTGCCAAATGCTTTCTCCCATTTGTTGAGGCTATGTTCATTAACGTTGATTGTTTTCTTCTGTTTTTTCATATTACAAATCTCTATTGCTCTATCTTCACATTTGCTGATTCTTTCTTCTGCAGAACAAATCTGTACTTAAGATTTAACAATGAAATTTTAGTTTTGAAATTTTCAATTTCAAAATTTTCCAGTTGATTTTTTAAGATTTTTTGTTACTATCTATTGATGAGATATTGTCTTCTTGCTTTTATGTTTAAAAAATTATTTTTAGTTCTTTGCACTGAGTTATAATAGTGAATAATAAATCCAACATGTGGGGCCTTTTCTAAGAGATTTTCTATTACATAATTTTGATTCTTTTTATTGGTCATAATTTCTCATTTTCCCACATATTCTGATTTTGTTGTTGAAAATGGATATTTCTCATAATATATAATAGCAACTCTGTGTAGAAAACCACCATTCCTGGAGTGTTTTGCTTTTTGCTTGGTCACATGTTTGGCAACGTTATTGAACTACTTTAAGGATATGTATTACTCCCAGAGGCTGCAGCGTTAGTGCTTCTTTTCTGAAGGCACAGTTTTTGATGTTTGTACACCAGGAAATGATAATGGCTTTTCTGGGGTCATGTTTCTCTTTCCCTGATATTTCTGTTAAGATGTCAGATTGAGGGGCTGGAGTGGTGGCTCAGCAGTTATGGCACTTGACTAGCTTGCGTGAACATATGTGCTGGAACTACAGCACCAGATACACCGTGAAGTGTGTCAGAGTAATGAAATCCACATGAACAGCTAAATAAGATTGGTTCTCTCTCTCTCTCTCTCCATTTCTCTTTAAAAACAAACAAAAAAAGATGTCTGGTTGGTTGGAATAACACACAGCCCTTTGCTTATACTACCATTTAGTCGTTTGTTCTATTTTTAGGGGGAGGGGAAAGTAATGCCTTAATGTTTATGTTCTGATATAATTAAGTCCAAGCAACTGTGCAGTGGTTGTACTTGGGGCCAATCTTTGTGTGTTACATCCTAGAAAGAGTTCTTCTAGTTGTATTTTCTGTTTTTCTTTTTCTTTTTTCCTTTATTTTTTTTTTCTATAAAACTTCTAGCCAGCCTGTGGTTTGTATTACTGCTCCCTTGGAGCTACCAGGTTTCTCTGAGTTTCTATCACCAACATAATCCCTATTTTCAACAGTACTTGGGGGCTTAAACATTCTAAATAATTCTGTTCCTGAGGAGAAAGGTAGAGAAGTCTATAATTATGGCATCCACCTCTCTTCATGTGTGAAAGCTTTACCAATCTCTAGACATAAGGTTAGGAACAATTCACTCTTCTCTAGGAGTAAAACTGTTTCTTCACAACTGGGGTGCAATAGAGACATGGTAGTACTTGGCTTTCTTGTCTTGCTTCTTTCAATGTAGAACTTCAATAAGCCAGCTGGAAAACATTTCATCAGAACCTAGTATTCTCACTTTGCCTTCTTTGAGGTAAATCTCTTCTATAGGTGTAGACTGGCTGAAGGAGTCGATTTCCACATCTTTACACCAGTTATTCTTGGAAAAGATATTAGTGCTGAAGGGAAAGACACCTCTGTGTTATTTTACTTCTTGTGTTTTTATTACAGTAAACTTGGGTTTGGAGAGGAATTGGGTCAAATGTCATAGACTTTCTGCTTTACTACAAATCAGTTGATTATTTTTTACAATAATTATCTCTCCATTTATTTCACCCATCTATTTGTACAACTCATTTACTCTGTATCCTATCTCTGTACAATTTTCAAAGACTTGAAATGATTCTTTTAAAATAATTTTCAGTTACGGTTTTTGGCTAGGTAAAGTTTCTACAGAGCTGCTCATACTGCCATTATGGAAGCATTATGTAACATTTTATAAAGTGATTGTTGTGTGTGCTTCATTTAGTGAGTAATCTGTGCAAAGAACTGAAAAACCTGAGGGAATTACCCAGACAAGAATCTGAACAAGTAACAGTTCAATCTTGGGGAAAATAGCAAATATAAAAGCATTAAATTAATACAATTTCTGGTGCATTTACAGAGTACCAAAATCTCTTGCATAGAGAGAAAGGAATAATCAAGAAATAAATATTTAATTTTCTTTGATAACAATAAAATAAATATAATTATTTTAATAACTTCTACCACTAGCCCTGTACTGTTTCCAGACATTTCTTTCTGCATAGAAATATTACTAAATTATCTGTAATATTAAGCTCAATATATGTAAAATTATCTTACCTTAAAAAAAACTATGTTAGTAGGACAGAGTAATAAGAAAGAGCAAGAGTAAGTTTCCATTTTACTGTGTGTTATGTTTTAGTCTATTCCTATTTTAATGTTTTTTTTCTCAATTCCTCAATTCACATTATATTTTCTAATTTTTTTCTTAGGCCTAGGGAGCAAATTCACAGCCTCTACATCTGGACATGAGCGCTATGACTTAGTGACATCCCCACTTCCACACTTCCCATGTTTTGTATTATTACTATCATCTATCATTACTTTTCTGAGTAAAATCACAAAGGAATAATTTATCCCCAACCATCAAAATAACTTGATCTTGAATTATAGAATGAATATAAACAATGATATTGATTTTTCTGGATAATTAATTTCATGAAATCTTAGTAAAAGTTAGAGTTAAAAAAACAGAAAAGAAAAAGATGTTTGTATAAGTTACTAGATATTAGAAATCTCTTAGTTTACAGAAATGGAAATTCTTAGTTTATGACAATCTTATTTTCTGTACATAGTTTCTATCTCTTTAAATTAAGTTTCATATGGGCTCCAAGAATATAGAAAATTGCAGAAGGAGCTTATTCTGGTTCTTCAGATGAGCAGATGTGCTTCTGTACTCTCTAGGAATATGCAACAATTATTTTGATGGAGCACAAAAATGATGATAATATCATGCAATCCAACATTATAGTTTACAAATGAGATGCAACTGAATGAACTTCAGCTGATATCATCAAAGAAGTAAACCACTATTTCCCCACACCTTGTGAAATTAAATATCACCAGGGCTTAAAATTTATGCTACAACAATGAAAACACCATGATAAAATTAATATTTTTTGAAATGATAAACTTACTCTCTAAAAATTAGTCTATGAGTTTTGCCACATCTGTCTTATTGAGTTAAAGTTCTAAAATATAGATGTGGTTTGAAGCATATTTACTTTCAAAACTCAATAAATAAGACATCAAATGTATGAGTACATTCCTAGCATGAGTTGAAATCTATGCATTTTTGGCAGAGGACAATTCCCTCCCACCATACTTATAAAGAGTAATAGTTCTTTTAAAAATAGTCTCTCACTTTATAACTTTTCTGTTCTTGTTGCAAATTCTTATAGCAAAAGGAATACAGACACAAAATCTTCCCTTTGGGCATTCAATTAGTCCAAATAATGGATACAATAGCAGGTATTTCAGTACACCACAGGAATATCGTGATGGTATTTGGATGGAAACAGTTATTCTACTTTATTTCTTAATAATAAAGGGTCAGCCATGACAATAGACTTCACAGAATGACTTTAGAGTGGTATTTCAAAAATATTTGACTTTAGGCAATTTAGTCAGAAAATTTATTTCAAAACACATGGGTTATTTAATCTTAAAAGTCATAATTTTGGAGAAGGAAAGCACTGTATTTGCTTTAATGTTCCATTTATTTTAACTTTATAACATCATAAATAAATTGGTCCTATTCTGTTGGAATAGCTAAGTGAATCCTTTGTAGTTAAAAATATAAGTTATAAAATCTATTCAGATATTATTTCTCACCAACTTGAAATAAATGGTTATAAGCAGCATTTTTCAAAATTAAAGCCAATATTTTATGAGAACAATATAAATAACTTGAAATGATATATTGTTTATGCACAAGTAAATAAAATTTAAGAGTCAATTAAGGTTACAGTTCTTTCTATAAATGCATCAAATAATCTATTTTATGTATTTATTGCTCTGCATTTCTGTCTTCTGATTAAAATTATATGTAGAGTAGTGATTATTAGTTGACTTAGTCTCTAGTTAGGTTTGCTTTAATATGATGAAACACTGAAAATCCACTATCTTAATAGGTAATAAATGGATACTTTTGGTAAAATGATTTCCCCTGAGAAATGCAAAACTGAATCCAATGGTGGAAATGCTACTGATGATGAACTTTCATACCACTAACCAAAACTTCTTGATATTTAAGCATTATATTTTTAGTATTGGATGTATTCAGCTGAAGGACTGGGTTGAATGAAAAGTCTGCTAGTAAAAAGCTGTAGGCTCTGAAAATGCTTTTATGGAGAATTTATATGATTTTTAAGTTTAAACTGTATTAGTTTTGGTATATAATTTATTCTGTTTATGAAAAGTTTATGTCTTATTTTTTCATTTGAAGAACTTGAAATAACAACTATTAACTTGAAATATTTCAAAAATACTTTTTCCTACAATGGTAGACATTTATCTTTATGAGAGAGTACAGGCAACCCTCCATATCTACAAGTCCTATATCTAAACAAATTGAAGATTGAAAATATTTTTATAATTTCACATTTGTACTAAACGTGTGCAGACATTTTCTTGTCATTTTTCCATAAACAATATAATAAAATAACTATTTGTATAGCATTTAGTTTTTATTAAGTATTGTAAGTATTCTGGAGATGATTCAAATTATCCTGGATAATATCCATAGATCATACGCAATACTATGCCATTTTATATGGTGGACAACATCCACATATTTTGTTTCCACAGTGGACCCTGTAACCAATTCTGAAAGGAAAATGAGGGACAACTCTATGTGGTATATAAAACAGTGGTATGACTAGTTTATTTTCTTGCAACTCTACCATAAATTATGCAATAAAATAATGAATATGATTTCCATATATTGTATCATGCCATAATTTATAATGCTTAATTTTATGGATTTTGACAGTGTCCAGAAATAATATTTGAAGAAATTAAATTATCAAGTCTGTTTTAAATGAAATGGATATTCAATAGTTTTCAAGACTCTTTCTGCTTGAATGATAAGATTCACTCTGTAAGATACACATGTGTATAAAAAAAGGTGTATTTCACATCTGTACCACATGTTCATGTTCATCTTATCATCACCCACATTCAGTTTTATAGATGTCATATATGACTCATTATTTTATCAGATGTCCAAATCATACAAACCTGAGATGAGAAACTGTGCTTCTATTCTGCATATGCTGACATAAGACAATCTGTCACATATTAACAATGAAAATAAATTATCTGAAATGTCATATTTTTTAGTCTATCAGAGAGCTGAGGACACAAAATACACCAACTAACTTTCAGAAAGCAGTAGTAACTCTGAAAGAAAGAAAATACAAAATTAGTTTCATGATTAGATGAACAAGTAAGGAAAGGAAGGAGAACCTATAGGTACAAAAAAATTGGCTAACATTTTAACATACTCTTTAAGGCCAAAATGAGGGAATGTACTATCTGGGAATTTATGGGACCCCCTCATCTGAGAAGGAAGAGAGGTAGTTGTGACATACAAGCTCACTTCCACGTGTCTTTACTAGGAGCTTAGAAAAAGGTAAGAGAAAGAGACAGACAGGCGAGAGCACCATAAGCTATGCAGGGATACAGAGACTACGAGATGACTACAGGGGCATTAGTCCAATTCTACTGTGCAATCCCTGCATCATTGAAAAGAAAAACTTATTGTGCTGGAATGGGGTACAAACATTTCACATTCAGTATCCTTGAAAGATCCATTGCCTTTTACAAGCAAGAAGAAACCAAAGAAAATCAATAATCCTCAAGATGAAGAAGCTAGCCTCTTCAGTAAGGATCCCATAAGACAATGTAGATGTCTATAGCTGAGAGAAAGAGAAATTGGAAATTTGCCACACTACATAATCTGACAGATAAATAAGACACTGATTTCTACAATGGAAGTGAAGCACAGAAAAATTCAGAGAGATAATCACCAATTCCAAAATTAATGAGTGAAAGAGCAAGTGAGACTAGATCCAAAATGTCCAGAAAACAAAAAGCACAAGAAATTGAAACAGATATTATATATATATGTATACACACACAAACACACACACACACACACACACACACACACACACACATGCACAGAGAGAGAGAGAGAGAGAGAGAGAGAGAACTAGGTAATGTTGTATGTAACTTATGGACAAACATAAAGATAAAATTCTGAATATAATTAGAGAAATAAGAAGCATAAATAAAAAGAAGCCAGAATAAAATTACAGCAATCTCTTTTCCAAAAATGTGTAAACTAAGTGAAAATGAAGTAATGATTTGAAACTTGTTAAAGACAAAGCCAGGTCAAAATTTCAAGCCATAATGATACACTGTACCGTAAGTGATGAAATAATGGATTGAATCCAGGATATAGCACAAACAAGCACTCTATCACTGAGAGATATATCCCAGCCCATTTTACTTTATTTTTTTGCTTTATTTTGAGACAGGATCTCCTTAAATTGCCCAGGCTGGTTTCAAACTTCAAATTCTCCTGCCTGTGCCTTCTGAATAATTTAGAGTACCATCAAATGTCACTGTGGAGGGATTATAAAGGGACGATTAAAGCAACAAAGGTTGTGATAATTTATTTCTAGTAGAATTGTGTTGAACAAATATGAAAAGGAATTCTTCAAGTCGATAAAGTATGATAAGAGATGGAAAGATACATTTTATAGAAAATGATGGAAAGATGGGTGGCTCTGGAAATAGTAAAAATGCAGGTAAATGTAAAAGTATTTTTCCAAAATTTAATCCTGAAATGTAATGACTGAGATAGAAGTAACAAACATAAATAAGCTGTTTATTTCTGTAAAACAAAACAAAATATATGATATCATTAGCAGCAAGTATAAGAAAAAAATAACCTGGAAGCTTATTGCCATAGGAATGCTATGCCAGACATAAGGTTTATAAGGCTTTATTCCTAAATAAAACATTATTTGGGAATAGGCTATAAGTTAAAGCCATATTATATAAGCCATGGGGAAACCATGGCTGTAGCATTTTTTTTTTTTTGCTTATGGATGTAAAAAGGAGGCTTTAAAAAATCTTGATGTAATCCAAAATAACACATTAATAAAGCAAAAACAAAAATTCAGAAGAGAATACACAGGAAAAAGTAACTGATACATTGCAATATAAATATTTCAATAATTACATTCCTACAAATTTGTTAATTTTTCATAATTAAAAACCAGAGATTTTAATACTGGATGAAAAATCAAGTCACCTGTAGATTCTATATAAGATCTTAAATATAAAACATGTATCTTAAGTATAAAAAGTTGAAATCAGTGTGATGGAAGCAAAGCACAATATATAAATCCTATTATGGTTTAGATATTAGGTATCCCTCAATGCTCATGTGTAAGACTATGAAAGAAAGTTCAGAGGTGAAAGGTTTGGGCTATGAGAGCCTTGAGCTATTCAGTGCATTTATCTCCAGATAGGCATTAACTGGTGGTAACTGTAGGCAGGTAAGGTGAAGCTAGAAGAGTGTATCATTGTGGATATGACATTGGGGTTTATATTTCGTCCCTTGTGTGGGGAGCTCTTTTTCTCTCTGATTCCTGGTGCCATGCTCCCAGCTGCCTTTATCTACCACACTCCTCTGCTGTTATGTTCGGCCTCACCTGGGACCCTGAGCAATCAGGACTGAGACCTCTGAAACTAAAAGCCCCCAAATAAACTTTTCCTCCTCTAATTGCTCTTGTCAGGTCTTTTGGTCACAGCAGCAGAAAAATTAACTAAAGCAAATCCTAATCAAAAGAAACCTGGTAAGCTATGTTAATATCAAAGTGTGCTGCAGAAAACAGATGATGAGCTTTTACATAATAAAACAGGGGGTATTTCATCATGAAGACAATTTAAAAAAATATATGTACCTAACAAGAAAGCTTTAAGATACATAAAACTGACTGAACTGAAGAATAAACTCACATTTGTATCCATCTAAATCTCCTTAATAAGTTATAACACAAAGAGAAAGAGACAACATATTGTTTAATATTAAGGATGAAAAGGTGACATTTATGCACATATTATAGAAACTTATAATCTTAAGACAAGATTGTATATATAATTATTATTATGAGAATAATAAAGGAAAGTTATAAATTACATTCTAAGAATCAATTTGATGTTGAGACAGATTAGGAGAGAGAGTAAAAATGGCTAGGTAGTCAGTGCGATGGGCCCCATTCAACCACACCTAGAAGCTAAGGGGTAGAGAGAGATTAACAGGCATGCTGAGGGCCTTCCAATTCAAAAGACCATGAGACTCAACTGTGGGAGCAACTCCTTTATCCTAGCGGTGGGAAACTAAGAAGTGGAGGTGGATGTAGATGGGAAGTAAGAAAGATTTTGCTACCTGTTTTGCGTAGATTTTAACCATTAATTTTGGTGCACAGTTTCAATGACTGTTTTACTTAGAATTTAATCAATGATGTTTGGTGCTTTTTTAAATGCCTGCTTTACATAAATCTTTATTTTTTTATTTATTTTTGTTTTTTAAAGAGGAAAGGGACAGTGAAAGAGAGAGAGAGAGAGAGAAAGAGAAACAATTTTTATTTAGTATTTCACATGGCTTCCATTGCTCTGGGACTTCACTGTGCATGTGGTGCTGGGGTTTGAACTCTGGTACTTGGGTATGCCAGGCAAGCACTGCAACCACCAAGCCACCACTCCAGCCCTTTTTTGTTTTATTTTTCTTTGCACGAATCTTAATCAAGGCTCATACCCCAAAACAAATATAACCCCTGGCCTAACACACATAAAAAGTTATATACCCCTCCTCCTTGCAGATACTCTGCTCTCCTTCCTTAAATAAATCCTAATCCTTTTACTCTTGTCTTCCATGGTTGTCTGTGAATTTTATTCTTCAAATTCTAAACAGACGAGAACCCAGAAGAACATGAGCATTGAATTCCTGGGGTTAATTTCCACAAGAGCTACCACACACTGCTCATCTATAACAGGAAAAACCCAGCTCTTAGCTGGGGAGCTGCTAATACGAATTTGGCTGCAGAAAACTACAGCCAACCTTAATTCCCAGTTTTAACTGGGAATAGCAGCAAACACTGGAAACAGGCTACTTTGGCTGCAGAAATACGCAGTAAGCCCAGACTCCTTTTGCTAGTGGGAATGGAGAATCCGACCTTATTTCAAAACCCCCGCATCAATGTAATTAGATTGGACTGGATTTCAGTTTGATTATGAAATGGATTAATTTCTTGAAAGATCCAAATTTCAAAGTTCCAAACTCAATTAAAAAGAAATGGAGAGGCTGGAGCAGTGGCTCTGCAATTGCAGTGCTTGCCTGACATGCCAAAGAACATGAGATTGGATCCTGGTACCACGTACACAATTAAGTGTAGGAGCAATGAAAGCCACATGAAAAACTAAACAAAAACGATGCTGTCTGCTCTCTCTCTCTCTCTCTCTCTCTCTGTCCCATTCTCCAAAAAAAAAAAAGGGGGGGGAGAAAAAGAAATGGAAAGTCTTCAGACCTCTCCAATCAAAATACTTCATTCATACTAAATTCATTTCTACAAAAAAGAACTCTAGGTCCAGATGACATTATTGTCAAATTTTAAAAGCTAGTGAAAGAAAAAAAATATTGTATACCATCTTTTCCAAAACAAAAAAAAAGAATGAAAGTTGTGAACTTATTTTTTTTACACCAAAATCACCTTGCTATCAAGCCCAGGCAAAAATATAAAAAGAAAATCAAACTACAGAATAATGTTATTTATGAGCATGGACACAAAAGTTAACAATATTTCACCAAATTAAATATTGTAATTACCAAATGGTACATGATCATGATAAATTCTGATTTATTTCAATAAAATTGTAATTAGTATAATATTAGCACACCCAAATAATACCCACTCCAATCTCATAAATATCAAACAAGAATTTCACAAAGAATTGTTATGTATTCATGAGAAAATTCACATCACATGAGGACAAAAAGTGAATGACCTTAAAACTCCATAAAGGACATGTAAAAGCACTACAACAAACTGTACTTAACAGGGGAAAAATGATAGGATGACCTAGCTTTTCCTTTACAATCACAAGTAGGCAAAGATGTGTTTTCTCTGACCACTTACATTCAGCTGTACAGAAAAATAAGAAAATATAATACACATAACATGGTTTTAAAAGGAAAAAGAAAACCTCTTTTAATTTACAGACAAAATGATGATCTGATCAATCATCAATATAGAAAACATAAAATATTCTAGGTAAAATATAAATTTGGTGAGATTGTAGGACAGAAAGTCAATACACATATCTAACTGCATTTCTACCTAAGGATAATAAACACAGTACATTATTAAAAACATAATAAATGCAAAAAGATTATATATTTGGATACAAATTTAACATAACAAAGATAAAATTTACATGATTATACGTCACAAAACATTTATGAGAGCAATAATATCAAGCAATACATAAAGAAACAGATGTAACAGTTACAGTGATTAGAAGAATGACTTCAAAAAAGGTATTTTTTTCAAGCATCTTTAAACATTCAATACATTCCCCAATAATTTATTTGCACAATTTTTAGTAGAGTTTGTTAAGCTTCTACTAAAAGTTTATACAGAAGAAACATGGATTTAAAATAGCAAAAAAATTATGACATATAACCCAACAATCAGTTGGGAATTCAATTATGGGTAAGTATATCGACAAATAGGTGGCATGAAGAAACAAAAATATATTCAAAGATATTTGGCCAAATTATTTTTGACATATTTGCTAGGTGATACAGTAGAGAAGAGTTCATCTTTTCAGCAAGTGGTGGTGGAAAATAGGCTATTCAAATGAAAAGAATTGATCTCTGATATTTACCTGAAATTACTAAAAAAGAAAAATCAAGCAAATTGGGGCACGATAATAAATTAAGGAGGAAAAACAATTAAATTTCTACAGGAAATGTAGGAGAAGATATTGGATTGAGTAAAGATTTCTTTCGCACAAAACCCCATTTAATTATAAAAATAATGTTTTATGTTCCATCATGATTAAAAACTCTTGCTCATTAAAAGATACACACACACATCATACACACAGACACACACACACTGTAAATACATACTACAGACTAAGGAAAAATTACAAATGTTCTGTTTCAGGAACTGTATATTTGGAAAACAAACACCTGAAAGCCTTTAAAATAGATCCAACTTTAATAAAAATACAAGGATTATGAATAAGAACATGAAAATATGTTCAGCATCTTCAATTTACAGAGAAAAAACAAACTGAAGACATAATTCAATACCAATACAAATATTCCATATTAATAAAATAAAAGAGACAGAGAAGTAGTCACAAATCTGACAACACTATGTGTGACTTTCATTGCTGTGAGCAAAATATCTCACAAGAACAACTTAGATGATGGAAATTACATTTTGGCTCATACTTTCAGAGTTTCACTTCATGATGAATTCCTTGCTCTGGGACCAATTTGAAGCACATCATGGCAGAAGGGCATGGTGGAGAGAAGCTGCTCCCCTAATGGCAGGAAGCAGAGTGAAAGAGTAGGGGAAGGGACTCAAGTAAACTTTTCCAGGTCATGCCCCCAGAGACCCACCTCCTCCAGCATGACCCACCCCCCTACAGTTGCCATACAGTCAGTCCATTCAAACTAGGATGAACTGATTAGTTTATAGCTCTCGTGATCCAATCGTTCTATCTCTAAACATTCCACATTAACACAAGAGCTTTTGTGGAACTTCTCACATCCAAACAACAAGAGATACCAATGGCTAGATGCAATGCAAAGAATCAGATCTCTGATATAATTTCACCTTCAATACAAATTGGCATGGCCACCTTGCCAAAAGTTTTGGAAGTTCATTATAAAGTTAATGATAGAATATCTTCATGGCCCATTAATCCCATTCTTATTTACATGAAGGAAATGAAAATATATATTCCCACAAAACTCTGTACATGAATATATACATCAAGTTTATTCATTATTACCTAACTCTGGTAATATTATGAATATTCATCAACCAGCCAAAATATACAGATCTCAAAGATTTGTATAAACAAGAAAACGAAGAAAGAAAGTCATGTTACCTGTCTCTAGTCATATAAAACTCTTGAAATGACAAAACTATAAGAAAGGAAACCAAATCAGTGTATACCAGGATCAGAGGAAATGGGAAGAGTATTGAACGCAAAAGATACCAGGAAATTTTTTGTTCATGACAATGTTCTACATCCTGATAGTAGTCTTGACTACCAGAATGTATACATTTATCAAAATTTACCAAAAAATGTTATTTTATTTAAAAAATTGCTTGCATCAATCATAATGCAATAAATTTGAGATGTGCATGGTGGCACACACCTATAATTCCAGTAGCTCAAGAAGATGAGTCAGGAGGATCATAAGTTCAAAGCAAGGCTCAGTAACTTAGCAAGGCCCTAAGTAACTTAGGAAGACTATATGTAAAAATTAGAAAATATAATAATAAAAAAGGCTGGGAATAGGACTCAGTGTTTAGCCCTTTTGGTTTCCATCCCTGCTACCAAAAATCAATAAATTAACTAATTACTTCAAAAATAAAAATTAACTACAGGAAATCAATATTGAAAACAGTTATTAAAAACAATTATAGAGATTACCAGGATGTATAAATTAATTTCACTTTTCAAGAGAAACTCTTTTGATCTGTATTATAAATCTGTATTCATGAACCAATCTTTTCTTGGATGTAATAACTCATATGTTACTGAAGTGCATTTCCAGAAATTTTGGTCACTGTGGAAAAAATATACAACTCATAATGTAGCTAGAATCCCCACAAAAATGCTAAAACTAGTTTCCATTGTTGTCATTTAAATTGGTGAGAAAAGAGTAGTAAGAAAGAAATATTTATAAAGAATATATTAATTAAACAACAGCTCTTTCCTTGAACAAAAGTAACAAAAATTTTAAATGGTTTCTGCTAAAAATCTTTCATATATGTATTGCTATGGAATTGGATAACAAAGATTATCTGAATCAAATTGTAAATTCAGGGAGAGTTAGATGGCGAGCTAAAGTGTGGGGGCTTTTCCTGAGGCTCTGAAACTGGATGGGAAAATGCCAATTCATCTTCAGTTTTTCAAGGTATAGTTTGGGGAACACTTTCATGAAATCCTAGGGCTAATTTGCAAAGTTTTTTTGAGGAGAAGAGACCTGGGAGAAGTGCGTGGAGAAAAAGAGGGATTTTTTTCCAGCCAGGAAGGGATGCAACAGGTTTGCTGCCTGGGTATACATTCATCCCTAGGCCCTTGAGCAGGGGAGGAATTGAACAGAGCCAGTGACCAGATCCGTGCTGGAAACCCGTGCATTATAAAAACAGAGCATTGGGTGAGTGCATTTGCAGACACCCATGCAGGACATACGCTCCTTTTGGCAAGAAGAGTGTCTGGAAGCTGCCCGTAGAGGTGCCTAGCAGAGCAGGCTTCCCAGAGGGAGAGCCAAGCCACCATTAAAACCCTAGGATGCAGCCACTCTCTGGGATTAGCACTCTCTGGGATTAGCACTCTCTGGACATCAGAACAGGCTATGAAAACTGCATCAGGAGACCTTCACTGATCACAGGCTGAACCTGGAAGAGAAGATTTTGGACAGGCCCAGTCTCCACCTTGCTTAGGGGAATTTGGGTTTGTGGAGTAAAGGGGAGCATTTCTCAACCCTGCACAACCCCACCCCAGCCACAAGGATCACTTGACAAGTTAAAGGCTGAGTCCTTTGTCCCTGGAGCCAGTGTCTGCAACTTCCAGCAGAGGGAGAATAGAAAACATCTCATACTCTCTGCTCATTAAGCTCATAAAGCCTTAAGACTTCTGACTTTCAGATCCTCTGGGAGACTGGCAAAGTTTAGGGCATTCTAGAATCAGATCTTCTCACTGGAAACCCCTCCTAGAAATCCCAGGAAACTGAGGACATCCCAGTCCTCTTCGTGAGATCACATAATTATAGACTGAGACACATTGACATTGAAACTCAGACCGTCAGTGAACATCTCCCAAAGGGCTCAGAGATATTCTTTCTTACTATAGCTCCAAGTTTTCATCAAGAATTTTTAAATTTTATTTGGTATATATATACATGTATTTTTTTTTCTTCTTTTTTCTCCTGTTCTCAACATGTACTGGTGAAATAACTGGAAAAGTTGATCAGTTCATGGACATATAAAAATACTAGCTGTTTTTATTTCCCTATTCTTTTGATTTCTGGGTTTTTCTCTCTCTCTCCTCTTTTTAATTCTTTATTTTTTCTGTATTTGTTTTTGTTTTTTGTCTTTGTTATTTGTTTGTTTCATGTTTTCTTCTTTTCTCTCCATCTTCTTTCTTCTTCCCTCTTGTTTATCCTGTCTATCCTTGTCTTGCCTCCTCAGAAGAGGGATACTGGTCAGTCCACTTAGTATTTGAAGTATATTGTGCCTGACCTGCATAATTTACCTATGCGAGCTACTACCCTTATGCAATCACCCAAATCTGATTAATATCTCTTTTACACCTCCTCCTATATTTTACCACAGCTATCTTTGCTTCTCCTAGGGTCTGTTTTTTCTTTCCTTTTCTTTATTTTTTATTTCATTCTTTTCCTCTTTTTTCTTTCTTTCTTGTTCTTTTTCTTTCTCCAGCAAATCCTATACATCCTTTACTTTTTCACTATCCACAATTGGTCAAGATAGCAAACTAGCTCTTAGTCTCCTTGGGTCAAAGAGACACACACCTCATACTAACTTCTTCCCTATGCTCTGTCAATCCCTAAACTATATGCTGTTCTCTCTCTCTCCCTCACTCAAAGCCTTTACCCCACTCGCATCCCATTTCTCTCTTTTCCTTATTCCTAATTGAATAGCCTACTCCCTGCTAACACCTTCTAATTCTTTATTCTAAATCATGAGTTCCACACTACCTCCCTATCTCACTTCCTTGGATTTCTAGATTGTACTTCCTCCAGTTTACAAAGTCCCTGCTAACGGAAGAGAAGGTCCTTCTTCAAAATGGGTATTTATTTGCTGGCTATCTTAATATATTGTGAGAGCTGTCATGGAAGAAAACAGCTCCTATAACTACCATTATAACTGTTTTAGTTGAAACTGTCTAGTATATGCACCTATAGGCTCACAATTCTTCATTGACTGGACTGGCAGCTGTTGATCTGTGCTTCCCAAGTAGCACCCCAGCCTGATGAAGCACAGACATAAGAATCTCCAATAACCCTTTCAAGAATTACACTCACTGTCAGTTTTCAAATCAGAGCCCCTGTATATGAAAATAAGGAAAAGGGAAAATAACACCCATCCTGAACCTCACAGCTCCCCATCCAAGGACTCCATGGTCAGAGTCCTAGATGAAAATCTAGAAAACTATATCAGGATTATAATTAGTAACTCAATCAAGGAGTTGAAAGAAGAATTAAGGAAAGAAATCAGACATCAGTTTCAAGTAATGAGAGACAACTTTTATAAAGAAATAAGGGAACAATCCCATGAGACGGAAGACAATTTTTATAAAGAGTTAGACATCCTGAGAGAGATGCACCAGAACTATCAGAATTGAAAAATACTGTCAGCCAAATCAAATACTCACTAGAAGATACTAACACCAGAGTAAATTCAACAGAAAATAAAACCTCAACTCTAGAGGAACATACATCAGATAATGAAGACATGTTGAGCAATGTTGAGTTCAAGGAGGACAGACAAGAAAAGAAACTTATTGTACATGACCAGAACTTCCAAGTAATATTTGATGAGTTGAGAAGAAATAACCTGAGAGTACTTGGGCTGGAAGAAAACATTGCACAAAAAACACGGGCATTAACAACATACTAAGTGAAATTATCAAGGAGAACTTTCCTCATATCAGCATTGACCCAGAATACCAAATCCAAGATGCCTATAGGACACCAAATAGACTTAACCAAATGAGAAATTCACCAAGACATATAATATATAAAATGATTAACAGAGAAACTAAAGAGAGAATTCTAAAAGCAGCTAGGGAGAAGCCCCAAATCACATTCAGAGGCACACCAATTAGAATCATTATGGATTTTTCAAATCAGACAATGAAGGTCAGATGAGCTTGGAACAATATTTTTCAAACTTTGAAAGAAAACACTTTTCAACCAAAGACAATATACCCTGCAAGACTCAGCTTTAAATATGACAGAGAAATTAAACACTTCAATGATAAATTCAAGCTAGCAAGTTACATGAACATGAACACTGCATTAGAGAATATTCTCAAGGATATTCTTCATTCATCAGAACATGCTAATAGTTCTCTTATCCCCTAAACAATCACAATACACTGCAATAGAAACCAAAGATGGTGCAAAACACAGCAACAATCACAAATCAGATTCCCATATCTAACTCTGAATGTGAATGGTTTCAATGCCCCAATTAAAAGATGTAGATTGACTCATTGGATCAAAAAACAAAATCCAGCAATATGTTGTCTACAGAAGACACATCTCACACTCAAAAATAGACACAGACTGAAGGTGAAAGATTGGCAAAATGTCTGCCAGACCTGTGGTCCAAAAAAGCAAGCTGGCATGGTGATCCTAATATCTGATAAAATTAATTTTGATCCAAAAAAATTAAGAAAGGACAAAGATGGACACTACATTATACTAAAAGGGACAATTCACCAAGAAGACAACAATAATTAACATTTATCCTCCCAATTACAACTCCCCCATATATGTGGGAAAAAATACTCAAGGACATTAAACCCCTCATTTATCTCAACACAATAATACTGGAGACTTCAATACACCTTTATCAACATTGCACAGATCATCAAAACAAAAAAATCATCAAAAACATCTCAAATCTGAACAATTCTATTAATCAATTGGGCTTAACAGACATCTACAGAATATTCCATGCTAAATCGGCTGAATTTACCTTCTTCTCAGCAGCCTACAGATCCTTCTCAAAAATAGACCACATCCTACTCCACAGAGCTAACCTTAACAAACACAAAAAAGTTGATATAGTCCCATGTATCCTGTCAGATCACAATGCCATGATCTTAGCAATCAGCAACAAGAAAAACAACAAAAGCTATTCTAATACATGGAAATTGAATAATACCCTTTTCAACGAAGAATGGATAAAAGATCAAATGAGATCAGAAATCAAGAAATTTTTGATATGAATAAGAATAATGAAATTACATATCAAAATCTCATGGATAGTATGAAAGCATTCTTAAGATGTAAATGTATAGCACTGAGTACATACATAAAAAATCTAGAAAGAGCCCAAATAAATAGTCTTATGCTCAACTCAAACTCCTACAAAAATAGGACCAATCCAATCCAAAAGCTAATAGAAGATAAGAAATAACTAAAATCAGAGTTGAAATCAATGAAATGGAGAACAACAACAACAAAAAAAGAAAACCCCACAAAGTATCAACAAAACAAAAGTTGGTTTTTTCAAAAAATAAATAAAATCGACAGACCCCTGCCAACCTCACCAAAAAGAATGGAGTGAAGCAAATCAACAAAATCAAAGAAAAAAATGGAGTTCTCACCACAGACTCAACCAAAATCCAGAAGATTATCAGAACTTATTTTGAAAATTTATAATTTGCCAAGTTTGATAATCTGGAAGATATGGACAGATACATGGCCACATACAACACCCCCAGATTAAAACTGGAAGACACTGAAAATCTAAACCAACCTATATCAGGTACTGAAATCGAAGCAGCAGAGGTCTTCCAAAAAAGAAAAGCCGTGGACTTGATGGATTCACAGCAGAATTCTACCAAATTTTTACATAACAATTAATACCAATTCTCTATAAACTTTTTGATGAAATTGATAGGGTTGGACTACTCCCAAACACTTTTTATGAAGCAAGTATAACACTGATACCAAAATCCAACATAGACATATCAAGAAAAGTAAACTACAGAACAATTTTCCTCATGAACATAGATGCAAAAATCCTTAATAAAATTCTAGCTGATCGGATCCAAAAGTGCATTAAAAAGATAATACATCATGATCAAGTGGGCTTCATTCCAGGAAAACAGGGCTGGTTCAACATTAGCATATCAATAAATTCATCATTTAAACAGAATTAAAAGTTAAAATCATATAATCATCTCAATAGATGCGGAAAAAGCCTTTGATAAAATTCAACATCCTTTTATGCTCAAAACTCTGGAGAACGTAGGGATCAAGAGAAGATATTTTACCTATGTAAGATCCATTCATGACAGACCTATCACCAACATTATGCTAAATGGAGAAAGACTGAAAGCATTTTCATTGAACCCAAGAACAAGACAAGGTTGTCTAGTTTTACCACTCTTATTCAATATAGTCCTTGAAAACCTTGCCAGAGCTATCAGACAAGAGAAGGAAATCAAATGAATTAAAATAGGAAAAGAGGAAGTCAAGTTGTTTTTATTTGATGATGGCATGATCCCCTACCTAGAAGACCCAATAAGCTCAAATGCAAGACTTCTAGAGCATATAAATAATTTCAGCAAAGTAGTGGCTGGCTATAAGATCAACACCAAAAATCATTAGCTTTCCTATAGTCCAGCAAAAATTCCACTGTAGAAGAAATCAAGAAATCTGTTCCATTCACCATCTCCTCCAAAAAAATAACATACTTGGGCATATATCTTGCAAAGGATGTTAAGGACCTATACAACAAAAACTATTGAACTTTAAAAAAAGAAATTGCAGAAGATCTGAGTAGATGGAAAAAACATTCCATGTTCATGGTTAGGTAGAATCAATATCATCCAAATGGCCATTCTACCCAAGGCCCTATACAGATTTAATGCATTCCCCATCAAGATACCAATGTTATTCTTCACAGATATAGAAAAAGCAATACTCAAATTCGTATGGAATAACAGATGACCAAGAATAGCCAAAACATTACTCAGCAGGAAGGAAGAAGCTTGTGGCATCTCAATTACTGACCTGAAATTATACAACAGAGCTATAGTAATAAAAACAGCATGGTATTCATATCAAAATAGAATGGAAGACCAATGAAATAGAGGATTCTGAACGAACCCTCATTCCTTTAACTATCTGATATTTGATAAAGGGGGAAAAAGCATAGTGTGTTCAACAAATGGTGTTAGACAAACTGGACAGCCATATGTAGACAACTGAAATTAGATCCTTACCTTTCACCCTGAACAAAAATTAAATCAAAATGTTTCAAAGATCTGGATATTAAGCCAGCAATTTTACAATTGCTTGAATAAGAAGTAGGATCAACATTACATGACATAGGGGTCAGCCCTGCCTTCCTTAACAAGACTCCCATGGTGCAAGCAGTAAAGTCAAGAATAAATGAATGGGATGCAATTAAACTAAAAAGCTTTTGCACAGCTAAAAATTTGGTGGAGTCTCAAGAAAGAAAACAGAGTAGGAGAAAAAATTTTCCTGCTTTACCTCGGACAGAGGGCTAATATCCAAAATATACAAGAACTTAAAAAACAAAACACCAAAATCACAAATAATCCAATTAATTAATGGGTTATGGAACTAAAAAGAAACTTCTCAATGGAGGAAGTCCAAAAAGCCCATATGCATATGAGAAACAGCTGTACACATCACTAGCAATAAGAGAAATGCAAATCAAAACTTTCCTGAGATTCCATCTCACTCTGGTCAGAGTGGCAAAAATGAAGAATACAAACAGTGATAGATACTGGAGGGGATGTGGGAAAAGAGGAACACTTACATTGCTCGTTGGACTGCAAAATGGTACAGCCACTGTGGAAAGCAGCTTGGAGACTCCTCAAGAAATTACGGCTGGAACTGCCTTTTGACCCAGCTGTCCACTCCTGGGTATCTTCCCCAAAGAGCTAGATACAGCTTCATCAATATTTATAGCAGCTCAATTTACTATAGTTAAATTAAGGAACCAACTCAGATGCCCCTCACTTGATAAGTGGATTCCATTGTACATATATACAATGGAATACTACTCATCTATTAGAGATAACGATATTATGGCATTTGCAGCCAAGTGGATGGAGATGGAAAAAATTATGCTAAGTGAAATATCCCAAAGTCAGAGACTCAAGGGCTGAATGTTTTCTCTCATTTCTGGAAACTAGAATACAAGTAGAAACAGTATGATAGATGGCTAACCTAACAGCTACCTCAATATGTATGAATTTTTACACAATCAGGGGAACCTTGCCTAGGATGCTGGGGGACATAGAGAGGGGTGCAGGGAGCGGGGAAGGGAATAAGGAGTATATCAAGGAGACCAGAGAAAGAGATTATGGGGGAATCTAATCAGAGGGGAATCTTCAACCCAATTAACTTAGGGTTTAAGTATGGGGAAACCTGGAACCATGGGGAACCCAAAGGGGGAAATCATGGAATGGTATCAGCCTTGGCTTATTCTATAATCATACATTTGTTCTTGATTGTTGATGATTAATCCCTCTTAATTGTAATACCATGTTTAAGGAACAACAACAACCAAAACAAAAAAGGGTGAATTCGCCTTTGATCTATTAGGTGTATAACTTTTCAAAACTGTTTTGTGAAAGCTTTGTTTTCTATATATAATAGTTTCTTAAATATACTTTTCAACATAAAACTGATTTTTACACCTTAAAATCCATTTTGATTTAAGAGCTAATTTGTTCTAATGTCAACTATGGATGGAAATAAGATGTTACCAATGAGTAAAGGGAGTTCCTATTAATAACATGTTTTTACATTTCTCTGAATATGAATGTATATTCATTCATTTATCATTCATTTGGTTTTAGATATTCATAACATATAGTACAACAGACTTTTATTCTTTTTCTAATCTTTTTCCAGTCCCACAATAAAAAATCTTATTCTTTTGAAGAAACTGTAATCATAGAAAAGTGTAACATTAACTCATGAATAAAATATCTTTACAAACCATTTCTATGAAAATGCATAAATTTCATAATTGCCAAAAGACAAAATACAAGCACCTATCACTATGTACAAAATTAATAGATGCACATTTTCAGTAATTACTTTTAACTTAGAAATTCTAATTCTAGAATCAACATCTAGCAATTATTTTTAGGTTTCAGTATGTTTACCTTCTTAGGCAGGCTATAATTTGCTGCTAAGCTGCAGTCCAAAAATTTTACTCATTGTTTGTGGGAAAAGCAGAACACATTATCCAATGTAAATAATTTTATAATGTTTGAATTACTAAACCAACTTCTAATATTCTATTAGTATAATGTAGATAAATTTCAAAAGAATAAAACAATCTACAATTAGAATAGTATTTTTAGGGAGAAAATTTGTTCTAAAAGTAGACCAGTCTCAAGAACTTCTGATTCAGTTGACTGGAAGCACAGTTCAGTATGGCACTATGAGTTTGAAGTCTACCTTTTTCTTGATCAAGATGATTATAGAATTTGCATAGAAATTGTATGTTATGTGAAATAAAAGAGGAGCCATAACTACTAATCTCATGATTATTAAAATCTTATAAAGGAATTCTATGATAACTCCACGGCACAGATTTGATACCAGAGTTGGAAAGGACTACTTCTTGAAAGATGCAAGCTATGAAAACTTAACCTGAATATTCAAGTATCTTAATAAGTTTGATTAATGTTTAAACTTGTGTTTTAAAAACAAAATGTCAAACTTTTTTTGTTTATTTGTGAATATTGTCAAGATTTTTCACCTTGGAGAAAATGTCAAACAAATTTTTAATATCTAGTGATTATTTAAGAAAAATCTTTCGGGGCTGGAGCAGTGGCTCAGCGGTTTCGGTGCTTGCTTGGCAAGCACGAGGACCTGGGCTCAAACCCCAGCACCACGTACACAACCAAGTGTTGGAGCAACTAAAGCCATGTGAAAAAACTAAATAAAGTTATTTCTCTCTCTTTCTCTCTCTCTCACTGTCCCTCTCTCTTTAAAAAAAAAAAATCTTTCAAAATAAAAGGAATAGAAGTAAATTTATTTAATCTATTGAATATATTTATAAAACCATCATACTTAATGAAAGATTGAATGCTTTGATCCAGAGACTGTGGAAAATTGTCTCTTAAAAATAGTTGAATATTCTAGTTAAATTGCAATAAAATAGAAGCAATATCTTCAAATAGAAAACTTCAAAACCTTAGTAAAACATGTCAACAGATATCTAAAAATAAAAATGGAAAGATATTGTAAGTTCACACAGAAAAATCAAAATCATGTAAGTATCAGTTCTTCCCAAATTAAGTAGAAGAAGGTTTAATGCAGTCTGAGTCAATATCTCAATAACTAATTTGCAGGAACAAATTTAGCAGAAAATTTTCTAGTCTCGAAGGCCTAAAAAAAGTCTTTGTAAAATAGAATAAAAAGAACAAAGTTAATAAATTCCTGTCACTTTTCTTCAAGGATCAAAAACTACAATAATCTGTTTGTGATATTGCTAAAAAAATACATAAATCAATGAAACAGAATAGAGGCCAAAAGTGTGTTCAAACACATGAAAGTCTATGTCAAATGTTTTTTGTTTTTTTTGGTATGTGTAGTTTTATGAAGTTGGAAATGGATGATCTTTTCAACATATACTGCTTAAACAATTGGATGACTACAGCTCCACCCATCCACAAATAAATAAATAAGTAGAAATAGAACTTACACCTCTATAAATATCAAAAATATTGAATATAGTGATACTAGGCTTAGTGACAACATTTAGTTATGGCAAAACAAATTCATGAAAGATAATAATAATAAACTAGACTAATCCTACTAAAAGTTTCATCTATAAAAGATACTGATGAGGAATTTGTCTCTAGATAAACAATTTTAAATCTTAAGAATGATTACAAAAGACTCAAATTTTTTTATGGCAAATGTTCTAAAAGGACACATTGCCCATGGTAATATAAAGATGATCAATAACCAAAAGAACAGATAAATTTTCAACATTTGTCAATAAGAAAATGAAATTTAAAAAAAATTAAATGTTCCTATATCTATTCAAATGAGTGAAATTTAAAAAAAAACATCACTTAATAAGATGAGTAAGCAAACTCAATCTCTAGTAATTTTGTGAATTTTAATTTTTATTATAAGTAATTATTGTTTCTGACATCTAGGACTAAACCTGAGATACAGTAATGCCATGCTGGATCTGATTCTTAAATGGACATAAGAGCTAACTATAAAGTATTCAAGAATTGTGTGAGATTTGTTTAATTGGAAACTTGAGAAAATTTACAATTTAAAAATAGGAAGATATTACAAATCATCCCCTCCTACTCCATAATATATTTTACCAGCCTCTAGTAATAACTTGATAAGGTGACATAATGTAAGGTGGGTCCAAGTCTTCTTCCGATTAGAAGTACAATAAAAACAGATCACAAATATCAGCATTTTTTCCAAGAGCAATCTAGCGTAGTAGGCAAAAAGAAAGATTGTAAAGGTGATTCTTTGCACCAATATGATTAAAGACTTTACAGATTACAGGACTGTAAATGGGATTGTCTCAAAAAACATGCATAACCACAAATGTGATACTTTCCATCTAAATTGTTTTCTTCAAATCTTATGATATAGCACCATAGGAAAAGTACATGTTTTGCAGTCCTAGCACTGATACATACTTCTGGTTTCTACTTCATTGTCTTAGAAAACTATGTTGTATACCCTACTCAATGGTGAAAACGTAAGTCCTTTTTATCTAAGATGAGGAATAAGACAAGGGTGCCAACTCTTAACACTTCAGATCAGCATAGTACCAGCAATCCTAATTAAGATGATGAGGCAAGAAAAGAAAGAAAACCTGTATCAGAAAGGAAGATGCTAAATTATCCCTGTTTTCAGAATGACATGATCCTATATACAGAAAGTGTTAAAGATGCCACCAAGAATCTGATGGAATGAATAAATTAAGTAAATTATGGAATACAAAATCAATACACAAAAACAGTACAATTTCTTTACACTAACTAGAAAATAAATACTAAAAGAAATCCTATATATAATAGCAACAAAATATAATGCTTAGGAATAAATTGAACCAAAGACATGAAAAAACTCTACTCTGAAAACTATGAAGCACTAATATAGAAAATTTTAAAAACCCATAAATAAATAGAAATAAACCCATGTTAATGAACTGGGAGGAATTAATACTATTAAAATGGCCATTGTACACAAAGCATTTCACAGATTCTATGCAATCTCTTTCAAAATCCCAGTGACACTTTTCACAAAAACAGGAACAAACAATCTTGAAAGTGACATGGAACCACAAAAGATCCTAAATAGCAAACACAATCTTAATCAAAAAAAGAATAGAGCTGCAGGCATAAAACTATCTAATTTCAAAATCTACTAGGAAGAGGCAGTCATCAAAACAACATGACAATTGTATAAAATCAGAAAAATAAATCAAGGGAACAGAATAGAGAGTGCAGAAGTGATTACCTGGGTGGTCAATTGATTTTCAATGAATATGCAAATATCACAAAATGGAGAATAGACAGTTTCTCAAATTAATGGTGCTTTGAAAATTGAGTATCCACTTACTGAAGAATAAAATTAGACCTTCATCTAGCAGAATATGTAGAAATTAACTCAAAATGAATTACAGACTTAAATGCAACACCTGAAATTACAAAACTATTAAAAGACAACATAGAAGACATTTCAATGACATTTACATCCGCAAAGAATTAATACACTATAAAATCAAAAGTAGAGACATTAAATTACATCAAAAAATAAGATCCTTTAACAGGGCATAGTAGTGGAAGCCTGTAGTTTTAGCTACCGGAGAGGCTGAAGGAGGAGAACTGTTTGAGTTTTGGAGTTCAGTGTGGACAACCTGGGTGGATCCTGTCTAAATAAATAAATAAATAAATATTTCTTTGCAAACAGAAAATAAGCAGAGACAAACTATGGAATGAAGCAGCATATCTGTAAACTACATATGACAACATATTAATAGCTATAATATTTAAAATTCAACAGTGAAAAAATTATAATTTAAAAAAATAGGCAGAGTCTGAAAAGAAAAGAAGATATACAAAAGAAATGTACAGATATTAAATAGGAACATAAGAAAACACTCAACATCAATGATAATCAGGGAAATAGATTAAGCCATAATAAATTATCAGAATAGCTATTAAAAGAATAATAAAAAGAGCAAGTGTTGGTAAGGATGGAACAAAATGGAAGGGAATCCTTACACACTTTTGATGAAGATGTAAATTAAGGCAATTACTATAAATAATGGGTTTTACTCAAAAGTTAAAAATCAGATTTCCATATGATCAAGCAATCCCACTGCTGTCTATATACTCAAAGAACATGAAATCAATGTATTGACGAGACATGTGTGATTCGCATGTTCATCCCAGCACTGTTCACAGTAGCCAGAAAAGGGAATCAAGCTAACTCTCTATCAACAGATGAATGGATAAAGACAATGTGGTACACATACACAGGGGAATAATATTCAGGCTAAAGAAGAAGAAATTCTGTTATTTACAACAACATGGAAGAATCTAGAGGACATTATGTTAAGTGAAATAAGACAAGCTCAAAAATACAAAAGTTACATATTTATATGTGAAGTGCAAAAACTTGAACTGTTGAAAACATGGATAAATGTTGGTTCCCAGGATCTAGAGTGTGAGGACTGGGGAAATGTTAGTTAAAGAACACAAAATTTCAGTTAAATCTGAGAAATAAATTTAAGAAATTGATTATACATCATGGTGACTATAGCTAATAAGTTGTACATTTGAAAATTGCTAGGAAAATAGATTTTAATACAAAATAAATATATGAGGCAGTATATGTCAAAATTTCTCTTTTTTAAGAGGAAAGAGAGACAGTAAGAGAGAAAGAGAGGGAATACATTTTTATTATTTAGTTTTTCATGTGGCTTTCATTGCTGACACTTCATTGTGTACATGGTACTGGGGTTTGAACCCATGTCCTCCCACATGCCAGGCAAGTACTTTAGCCCCCATGTTAAAAATTCTTGATGTAGCCATTTCATAACATGTTCAAAAATCCCATGTTTTAGATGAGTAAATACATTTTTGTTTTATTTATCAATAGGAAAATAATTCCATGATGTTCATACAGTGTTTTAAAATGAAGTAAAATAAAAAGTCTCAAAATGTTTGCTTTCTGATGGTTTGTATGATCCTCTTACCCTTTTTCTCCTTTTGGACCATAAAGGGGAACAATGGTTAGAAAGCCTTGATTTTCCTTCCTGTTGCACCTATGAGAAGGTCACACTGCAGGAGTGGAGTCCTTATCAAGGAAATTCCTTCACTCTCACCCAGTAACCACTGCAAAAGCCCAAGTGAATTTTCCATTTCTTGCTTTTTCAAACAATTTTGAATCTGCCTGGGAGTGAGCCTTATACACCTAGAAAAGCACGTGTGAAAGTGATGCACTTCTTCAGACCTTATTGATATGCATGAATTGTGCTCATTCTCTTCATCCAAGCATGTGTGAGTGTGTGTGTTTGTGTGTGTGAGAGAGATTTGTACACTTTAGTGATTTAGTGTAAGGATAGAATCTATCACAATGACACATTCTAAGTAATCAAAACTATTGTCATAGGGACTGTAACATTCAGCTGTTTACAACAAAAGATGATTAACTATTTTAAGTTATTAGACATGTCCTAAATAGGAAAGATCAAGATATCTCTTTCAAGTGTATTTAATTGAGTGATGTTAATACATGCTTTCGACAAATTTTTCCAGTCCACCAAATCTTTCCAGACAGTATTTGGTTTCACATCCCATCTTCAGGCCATGTTTTTTCTACCCCCAACTGTTTCCCATATATACAAAAAAATTATCTGTGGATCTGAAAATCAAAATCTTTCTCACCCACACACATTTCTTTGAAAACTAGTAGGAAAGAAATTGGAAAAAGAGACAGGGGTTCTTCTCTACTTTTCTACCATCTCCTATTTGATATCTTTCCCTCTTACTTGGGTTTATTTTTGTCTTGGTTTGCAACCACATGCTAATTTAGACAGATCAATTCACCCAGATGGAGCATACAGTTACTTAGTAGGAGGTAATAGCACTTTTCTTTAAATACCTTTTATTTTTTTTCAAGGTTTAGTCATTCAAATATCCCCAGGACCAACTATCTTTTAAACAGCAGACAATAAATATTTTCAATGATTATTAGGTTAAAAAGTGTTTCTTAAACTCTGTGTTTTACCATGTGGCTTCTGCTTAATAGCTGTATGTCATAATCATTCTAGTAATAGCAGCAGATAAAAAACTCACAAAAATCACCTTTTGAAAGAGAAGATTCTTGTAACAGAGTTTATAGAGCATATGGCATTTGTTTATTAGTTAATAAAGATTCTGTATATTTCCTGTAGTTACTTTAGGTTCTAGATCTTGGGTAGTACATTCAAAATTGATAAAATACATTTTCTTTTACATGATTCAAATATATTTATGAACACATCTATCAAAATATACTTCCTTCACCTCCACTTTTTTTTTAAGAGAGAAGGACAGTGGGAGAGAGAGAGAGAGAGAGACAGAGAGAGAATCCTTTTTTATTAAGTTTTTCACAGGGCTTTTGTTGCTCTTACACTTAGTTGTGTACAAGGTGCTGGGGTTTAAACCGTTGTACTTGTGCATGCTGAGCAAGCGCCGTAGATGCCAAGACACCACTCCAGCCCCTTTACCTTCACTTTTTGCAAGTGAAGGTAAAGCAAAAATAAACTTAAAACTTAATTCTGAATTTTTGTTTAAGGGAAATATATTTTAATTTATTATCTTGAATCAAACTTTGTGATGACTGTACTAAATATTTCTGCCAGGACAAATAAGTGTATTCTCTTTCGATAAAAGGGAATAAAGGCACAATGAGGAAAACTTTACAATTTCACTCTATAACCTAAATTATTTCACTGGAAATACTTTTGCTGTGATCCCTACCCAGTGTTATTACATCACCACCAAGTTAAGATAGCAGAATCATCAGTATTGTTCAGTAAAGAGTGCTTTTATATTGAAAAGTCCCAATTTGAAATGTCTTTCATATTTTATTTCTATTGGTGTTTCCTCACCAATAGAATCTACTATTAATGCAACGAAAATAATTAGAAGATGATATCATCCTCATATAGATACCCGGATTCATGCACTGTCTTTTCCATTTTTCTACCACATTTCAGATAACTGCATAACTTTTCCTCTGGGATTCTTCAGAAAAAATCATATTGTGGTATGCATGCCAAATTCATTAACTAGCAAGGGGCAGAACATGATGATATATATGATCTAAACTGCTATGGTCTGTTTATATACCACTTTTTTTTTTTTTTCAAAGAGAGAGGGACAGTGAGAGAGACAGAGAAAGAAAGGGACATCTTTATTGAGTTCTTCACATGGCCTTAGTTGCTCCAACACTCAGTTGTGTATGTGGTGCGGGTTTGAACCCCGGGTTCTTGTGCTTGCCAGGCAAGCGCCGAAACCGCTGAGCCACTGCTCCAGCCCCTATATACCACTTCTAAGGTATTAGTTTTTACATATTCAGATCTTCATAGTCATGGGAAGAGTCAGAGTAGGTTTTCACTTAAAGTGAAGCTTCTCAACAACTATTAGCTAATTTCACTATTGGTCTACTCTTTAATGATTAAAGGTTCTTGGCAAAATGTGAAACTAATTGCTTGAAATTTCACAATAGGATAATGATTAAGAAATTAAATTTTAGTTCTGTATGCAGATTCACAACCCAGATCTCTATTCATGTATGTGCCACTCTGATCATTTCATACATATGTTTATATAGTACTAATCATCTACATTTATATAATAGTATGTTTCATATGCTGAAATTAAATAATAAATTATGATTGTATCTCACTTAACTGATTATTCCTAAAAATAAAGATAAGCATGGAGTTCATTTCAAAATTTCTAATGCTTAACATGGTCACAATACTCAAAATTTGCTCAATTGATATTTGATAATCTAAATTAATATTAATGAAGTGTGTGTAATTGAGATATTGTAATGAAAAAAATTAAATTCCATTTAGTGTCTGTGTATTTTAATCTGTTTCTTGCATAACTACCATAATTTAAAAGGAATTTCTGCTCTTCCTACTACTTAACATTACTTTTATTTTAACGCTGATATTATCATTGTTAAATCAACAGCAAATTATCAAAATTATATTTTCAGAGACCATTTCATCACAGTTTTTTAATAGTCATTATCAGAAGCCAATATATATTTACTCTTCATTGAAATTTGTTGTATGGAGATCTGCAATGTATTTGATTGTCAGGTATGTAAGAGGCAATAAATGACTGCTATTTCTAGTGAAACACATATTCATATACAAAATACCTGAGTATAGGTTTTCCAAATCTTTAATTGTAGAATCATATCTAGATAATAATAAACAGTGACATAGAAGTTTACTTCAGAGAAAGCAGTTTTTGAGCTGGAAACCAAGAAGACTGGTTATATTTCGGGATAAATGGATACATTGAGTCACTTTACTGGATCCAATGAATGTGGCAGGCAGGGATACATTTTGTGAAGAGGATAAGAACAAAGATTTTGAATCACGTGTGCACAGCTCAAATTTCAGTTGTGCAACTTCTTATTACTATTTATTTATGTATTTATTTGAAAACTTGTTCTCTTTCTGTTGCCCAGACTGGCCTCACACTCCTTGGCTCGTGTGATCCTCCTGCCTCAGCTTCCCTAGCATCTAGGGCTACAGGTAACTGCTACTATACCAGGACCCTAGTTATTTTAATACCAACATGTGTCAATCTCTTCAGATGTTCTAAAATGGAGATAATCATAAGATATACGAAAGTAGTTATAATGTTTGAAACATGAATTCTAAAAACTTATTTCTCTTTTGTTTTATAATTGATTTTCAATTGTTTTAATACAATATAACAGTTTTACATTTTCCTGTTTTTTAGTATTATATCATTTTTTAATTTGTTGGTATGATATTATCTATTTTTGAGTAACAGTAGAATATAGAGAAGTCCTTACGTATGTTACAATGTACCAGGCATCTACTTAAAGATAAACAATGGTATCCATGCCTGTAGAGTTTGTATCCTTAAACTTTGTCATACATTGTTCCTTTATAAAGCTTCTAAATACACTTCCTTTTTTATGAATTTTTAATAATTGTAAAATTTTCACATAGACATGAAACATAAACAGATCATAATATTTATTCCCTATTCCCTGAGTTGTTGAGTATGAGATTCTAAAAATTTCACTTGTCCACAGAGTGAATCCAATAAAGACAGCAATATTAAACATCAAATTATTTATGTTACAAGTTTAAAAAATCTAAACAACTATTAACATAACAAATGATCAAAAGAAGCAGTAAAGGCCTACATAATCATATTTTATACAACTATTTGTGAAGTATGATTATGATCTTAAATTTGTATTTTGATATCTTTTTACAGTCCCATCAGTTTTTTCCATATTTTTTGTTAGTGTGCATTATTTTTAATTTTCTTGATACATGAAAAAATGTATTTTCAAGCTTAAAGTTAATATTTAATTTAACCAGAGCTCTTCAGAAGTATAGTTTATTGATCATTCCAATGGATGGAAAGAAATTATAAACTTGTCAGGAGGTATACATGAAAATGGGAGGAAGTGATTTTATATCTATTACTATTTTTGGCCTTACCAAATTTATCATTTTACTTATTAGGAAAACATTACATGCCATTTAAATGTAAAATGTTAATAAAGGTGATGACACACTTAAGTGACCATATATTTGTTTGTATTTCAATTTGTGGTGTCTTTGAACAATCATCAAAATCCTGTATCTTGCATTTTTAATGTTCTGTTACTTATATTTATCTTACTATCAGTGAAATGAAAGATAAAATGCCAAAGACTGTGTCACATATAATTTTTAGCCTTTAAATATTTATTTTGTTAGAAAAGCAATATCATCCTTACTTAAGGGTTTGTAGATTTAATGTTCTTCAGCACTAAAGGCCAATTCTGGGGGCCCTTTTGTTCTCAAGTGTAGTGGAATCACCTTTTGTGCCCCTCAGCAATGTCTTTAACGTTTTCCTATAGTATTCAAATTAGTTCTAGATACTATAGACATTATTTTCCATGTTTCTAAGAAACAAATAGTTTTCAATTTCCAGTCTTCAGTTTTTATTTTAAGGGAATCATGTGATTTATTTTTCTAAATATAAAGAAGGAAAAGGATCAATTTTAGTAAAACAATGACATGATGTGTATTCCAGACACACTTGACCAATAAATAAAGAAAAGTTGAGTAAAAAATTACAAGTGTTGAATTTTTTCCATAAGCACAGCATAGGCTAAAATAAGGAATAAAATAACGAGGGGCAGATTCCTGGAATATAGAAAAGAGATCAGTGGAGGAGAGGAAGAGGATTGAGAGGGAGGGAGTAGGGATGGTAAAAGAGAGGGAAGGTGGAAAGAAATTCATAAATTATGGGTATGTAGGCATATTAATATAACAGCTTATGTATATACATAAAGTAGTAATTTAAAAAGTTTCTATAAATGAATAGAAGGACGACCTATAGAGTAGAAGAAGGGAATCAGGGTGAAAAGAGACAAGGAAGGGAAGAAAAAGTACTTGGGACTAAAGCTGAGAAAATTATATTCCATTATTTTATGATTACATCAAAGTGTACCCCAATATTATGTATGACTATAATGTAGAATAAAAGTATAAAAATAAATAATGAGCTCCATGTGTGTTTTCATGGGTCTTTTACAGATCTAAAGTAATGTCAGTCTAAATATTTCTATTGTCCCTTGTAATTGCAAAGGATCTAAAAGTATACAAAAGGTTATATGTATTTCAGTAAATATCCCTGCTAAAATAAAATTTCTTTTCTATTGTCATTAGATTGTTTGCATTCTAGTTTGAAATTTGAGCAATTCTAATTATAGAATTGGGATTACAAAATTCTATTCATCTGTAGCATTTATACATGTATTTTATATGCAGTATTTGAAAGACTGGTGGGGAAGACTTTACATTGTGCTGGTCAACATTTAATTGTGAATTTTTCATGAAGTATTAGCCATGATGTTTGCTTTGGTAATAGATTTACAAATGTATATAGTTATGATTATGTGATTGCACAATGCCTGAAGTCAATGCACATATCAAAATTGGAAATCAGAGCCATGTTTAAAATTACAAATTTTGACACTACACCATTACATGTTGATATTGTGCTATTTTTAAGTCATTAAGTGAAATTATATTACTCTGCCAGGTACAGCAAAACTTAATTAACTCCTTATCACAGAAAAAAGTGTTGGTCATTAATTAACATTTTAACTCAGAATACAAAGAATAAACAAAAACAAAATTATAAAATATCATTCTTTCTAAATGTGATGTTTTCAATGTTTTTAAAACTGAAATAATACAATGATTAGAGAATTAACATTTTCTCAGTTAAATAAAACTGGAGGGGCAATTTAAGTTAAATTATTTTAAAAATATTTATAATATACAAAGCATTGAAAACCACCTATGTCAGATGATTGACCATGCTTTAAAATTATTGGGTAATAATTTCTAAAAGCTTTTGGAATGTAAGTTGTTTAAAATATGTCATTAGAACATTGTAATACATTTAGACAAAACACCCCTGTTTGAGAAAAATTCTACACATTTCAAACTTTAGTACACTTTTACATATGAAATTATTCATTATTTAGATAGTTAAGGAGAAGTCTGATTTGATGTGGTTATAGTGTACTGAGCTGGAGCCTTCCAGGAAACTAAAGTAATGCAAAGATCCCCTTCAAACTGATTCTTTTTTTTCTTTTAATTTTTATTTGATAAACATGGTCTTACAAGTAGGAGGGATTCATCGTCAATCAATCAAGAACAGAAGTGTGATGACAGAACAAGCCAAGACTGGTGCCAGACCATGGTTTCTCCCGCTTGGGTTCCCCATGGTTCCTCCCGCTTGGGTTCCCCATGGTTCCATGTTTCACCCTACTTAAGCCCCAAGTTAATTAGACTTCTCATGATAGTCAAAGGTTCCCCTCTGATTAAATTCCCTCGTACTACCTCCCTCTGGTCTCCTTGATGTCCTTCCTATTCCCTTACTTCCTCTCTGCCCCCCTCCCTACATTCCCCAGGAACCTAGGCAAGGTTCCCTGATTGTGCAAAAATTCATACATGTTGAGATAGTTGTCAGGTTAGCCGTCTATCATACTGTTTCTGTTTGTATTCTAGCTTCCACAGATGAGAGAAAACATTCGGCCCTTGAGTCTCTGAGTTTGGGATACTTCACTTAGCAAAGTTTTTTTCCATCTCCATCCATTCAAATTCTGATTCTTTAGAGTCAGGAATATTTCAGTCATGCCATTCAGAGTCCCAGAAATGAGTGTATTGAAGGAATAGGGAAAGGGAAAGGTGCTACTCTTAAGAGAGAGAGTAGGTTATCAGTTTGCTAAGAAATCTAACATATCCTGTCCACTTAGGCCAGGCAGGACTGCAGGTAAATTGGTTCTTGGAAAAGAAAGCATGTAGGGTAAGCACAATGGGTTCATTTTATAGAATTATTTTCTTAAACTTGTGTTCCCAACATTTGCATCTGTCTGTCCCCTAACATTAGTAAAGTTCTTTCTTAAGGTTTTTTGACTTCCCAAACACATAGAAAATAGCAGATTCATGTCTCCCAAATTAAAATATCAGAATGACACTGTCATACTTTCTTCTTATGCTTTGCTTCATGATTATCAGATCTAATTCTGATGTATAAAAGTTCAGACATGTTGGGAATAGAGAACAGTACTATAAAGATTTGGTCGGTCCTGATGAATCTGTCCAGTATGGGAAAATTAAAGGGTACGTGATTACTAGTTGCTAAGATGGGGCTCATCTGTGTACACATTTAATTTATGGTTTTAATTTATCTTTAATGTAAAATCTAACTTCCAGGGATTTAATGTATTGCTTGTCTTTAATAAATCTCTCATGGATGTGTTAGTCTTATATAATTTTTAGAAGCAATCTTAGACTATAAGAAAAGTTCGACTAAATCACATTTTTAATGTTTGCTATATACATAAAATATGCCTGAAATAATGCTAGTGTATTTAGTTGTGACATTTGCTTTGAATGGAAAGGAGCAATTTTTTAAAACTATATTCCTTAAAACATTCCATGTTAGCATATTTTAGTAAAGCAGGACTTATGACTCTTGAGATGGCTAATTTTCTGGATATTCTATTTCAAGTGATTAGTGTTTACAGAAAAAAACCTCAAGGATCAAAATCTGGGAGGATGAAAATAAATGATAAGTTATTGTGAGACTCAAGGACAGAAGTTAAAATCCCTTAATCATGTTCTAAAAGTTCACCAATGCCTGCTTATTCTGGTCACATACACACTGTTAACCACTTATAGAGCTATTAATGGTTCAAAAACCCCGTTTTAATTCACACTTCAAATATATGTCAGCTCCTGTTTTTCTTTTAAGTATTTAAGAAAATATTCCACAAAGCCAAAATTCAAAAAGAAAAAAGAAAGGAAGAAAGAAAAAGAAAATCAAGCGCTGCACAGTGTCACTACCAATATACTTCACTGGCTTATTTCACTTCTCTATCATGAATAAGATTAGAAATGTAATTTTTTACTCAACTTTTATTTATAAGTCAATATGTCTAAAATATACAATAATCAACTCAGATATTTGAGTCTACAAGGGCACTGAGTGAGTACAGTTCACTAAACTATAGATAAATCTTACATTAGACTTTGCTACTGAGAAGTAATAGTGTGGTGTAATGAGTAATAAAGAATCATTCATTAACTGAACCTCATTGAAATGTCCTATTTTAGGTAGAATTTCAATTTCAGAAGAGAAAAAAGATATTTAAATTCTATCAATCTCTTCACTCAGAGAATTATCATTGTTCCATTCCACAAAGGATAGAAATAATTAATTAGTAAATTTACAAGATTCTCATGATTATTGTTTCAAGCATTACTTAGCAATGTTTTAAAAAATTATCTCCAGGAAAAGCAACTTCAAGTAATAATTGATCTAAGCATTTTGATTTCATGTGACAGGTAGCATTAGTTGTAATTCAAGATTACAAGTAATAAGAGGAGTGAGTAGGATATTTTGATATTATGTCAATACATTGTCCACTTTTAATAAATATTTGACTTAAAAATCCACTATTTAATTATCAATAATAAAGTGATTCAAATTCAAATGTTTCCTCCCATATTATCAAATGTAATATTATTATCAAAGAAAACAAAATTTTTCAAAAGATCGGTCCATAATAAAAACAACAAATAGAAAATATATTTGTTAACCTATAAATTATATTGGTTTGTATGTGGATGTCAAATATCATCTAAAAGAGGATAGGACTGTTTTGTGTTCTCTAGTAATTCTCATAACTAGAAAGAAGTAAAAGTATAAGGTCAAATTATGCATTATAAAATCAATCTCATCATCTAGAATTAATTCACAGTAACAACACATTCATGATTCATACATTATTTACTCATGGTTACATGAAACACATATATTTAAAAAAAAAAGAAAAGAAATGTCCCATTCATTACAATTAATTACGATATAAAATCTTTGAAAAAATTAGACTATAAATTCAAATTATAATTAATTACCCAAATAAAACCAGAATTCATTTTGCTCTCTCTGAGATGACAAGGACTTGAATAGTGCTTTTCCCATTGTGTCAAAATTATGAGAAAAAAATGAAAATTAACACTCTTGAGATAAAGTCAGAATTGGGAGAATTTATAGGGACAAAGAGGTGGACCAGGTATGTCACCAAATTTTTAGTCTATATAAAAATATCTAAAAGAAGGAAAGAGAGATTCATGTGTACTATCACTGTACCATATTGTGTTGTGAGGGGGTACAGCATCAAAGCTTTGCTATAGTTTTATTTACGAGTGTGAAAGGTTATGTTTTTGTTGTTGTTGTTTTAAGAGAGAAGGAGAGAAAGAATCAATTTTGCTTAGTTTTTCATATGGTTTTATTGCTCCGACACTTCATTGTGTACCTGGTGCTGGGGTTGGAACCCATGTCCCCACATATGCCAGGCAAGTGCCTTAACTGCTGAGCCACAGCTCTAGCCACAGGGTATGTATTCTTAAAAACAAGGAAGGACTGATAGTCAGATATAAATTTGCTTAAATAAAAGTTTTGCTGATCTTCCCCTGTGCATCTCTGAGTAAGGGAGGAGAATTGGAAAGCCAGCATGGTAAGGAGAGTGGCCAATATTTCTACTGGGTCACAAGGACATGGGAGTGAGTTTTTCATAGAACCCGTAGACACTCTAGATATTCGTAGAACTTGAACTGTGTTGCTATTATTTTTCCTAAGAAAGTTACCAGATGATGAAACCAATGGCAATGACTGAGGCATGTATTGGAGAGCAGGAAGCAAAGGCATTCAATGATCAAAACTAGGTAGAACTAGTTCTCTGTTTCAGGAATCCCCAGGCCCACCAAAATTCTATACAGGAAACCTATGAAAGAGCTAACCCTGGAACTTGTGCCACACCAAGAAAACTGAAGCCAATTAGTGTCAATCAGAGGGAGAGTCAAAAACAATAAAGTAGATAAAAGCAAGTGCCAGTTGGGTGAGAAGACATTTCCTTTGCAACTTTTCTCTTTTCTCTATACTTTGGAAGAAGTTAATTGTAAAGGGAGAATATGGAAACAGTTACTCAAGGCTACCTGTAAACTTCTCTTTTATTCCTACCATTTAGAGTTTCTGATAAAACATGAGCTGGGATCTGGACATGAAGATGGGGAAAATTGAATCAATTTAACTTTAAAAATGGATTGACTTTTATGGGCCTTATCATCTCCACAGAATTGTGGAATCTGCTCAAGACATCAATAAGAAACAAAACATGGAGATTTGAACAAGCACAATTAAAACCAGAGAGTGAAATAAAATGAAATTTTTCATTCATATCCCTCTGATTTGGGCCTTCTTGGCACACTGACTTCAATATTTATAATATTCCTTACAGTAGTATTTATTTTAATAAGACTATATTGCTTTTAATATAGCATAAAGATTTTTTAAATATCTACCTGACTTTACATAGAAAATATACATAGAAATGAATATCAGTTAATGATTGTGCTCCTTCCAGTATCATAGAAATTTCAGAAGTGACAGTGTCATACTATTATCTTTTCTCTATGTCATATTAGAAATACGTAGGAGAAGATATTGAGTAAAGTGTGATTTTGATTTTGTCTTTATTTTGAACTAAAATATCTGGGAGTAGAAGCAAACCAACAACAAAAAAACCTTCATTAGCAAAGGTAAATATGCTTCACGATGTTTTAACAGTTACTCTTATGAAGTAATATTTCTTATTAATGATCTTTCCCTCAAATTGCTATTTGCATTTCAAATATAAAATTTTATATGTCTAATCTTATAATTTTCTTTCTTAAATGGGTGATAAAATATAAATAATGATAGCTGTACTAGGAGATATCATTTGCTTCAATATTAGGCACTTTTCAGAAAATCAATAGAACTCAGATTGTTGCTAAAAGACAAGATTTTTATCCCTCTGATTATGGGAAGTATATTATTCCTTGAAGTTGAACATACATATATACATACACACTACATATACATATATTTACAATAACATGTATGTTTATAATGTACAGTTTGTTCATTCAAATTTGACATGAGATGAATATCAGTCCTAAATAAATTTTATTCTAGTGCAATTTCTCATGAATAATAACCAATATTTATTCAGTTATTTCTAAAACTAAAAATATTTGAAAAAAAAATTTTAGAAGGGAGAGGCCAATTGAACATGAGAAAAATACTATTAAAATTCTGGATACTGCAGGTCAACCATGTAAAATCATGTTACTTAAAACATATTAATCCTTTGTTTACCCCAGTTCAAGGAACTTGATAGCCTACTATTCTTAGTCTGTGGGAAAGTATATAGGAAGGGTATGAATTTTTACTCAAAAATTCATTCCCTTTAAATAGCCTGTAAAAGTGGGTTTCTAAAGATTTTACAAAGAATGGAAGGACGTATGTGAGGGAAGATGAAAAATAATCCTAGAGTTAAAGATAATGGAGACCTATTTTCCCAGAAAAACTGAAGATTAATGGCAAAACTTTAAGAATTTTGTAGCATCTAATTGTAGAACGTGAGTCTGAGTATGAATACATGTGCATCAATTCAATAGGAAGTCCACTAGGCTCTTTTCATCTGAAGAAATGTATTCCATGTTTATCATAATGAATATAGGATTAATTAATTTAGTGTTAGAAAATATTAATTAACCTCATATTCATTGTAATATGAGTGACATTATAAATATTAAGTGTACACTTTAACAGAAACTGAATAGTATTTGTTCAGGCCATACCAATTATAAATGTATTTTGATAAGTAGTATTGAATTATAGTAGTTCATTCTATATATCTGTATTCAGAAACTATACCACCTAGCAAATAGTTTTTACTGTATTAACACCTCATTCTACATATAATCCCATGTTGTAATTTCAGCTATCAGAATTGCCAATGCCTACAAAGGAAGCATATATTACTCTCGGCAGTTTTGAAGGTGATTCTTTACCTGTAGACTATTCCCCCATTGTCAATTTTCACATGATCTCATTTGTATAGTTAGCTGGTTTCTGGTACTACAAGAAAATCTGGCTATAATTTACTAGTGAGCATGCTGCTGAATACAGACCCTGTAAGTACTCACTTTTTTAATTTTAATTATGAAAACTTATAGTGACAAATGAGATACCCAAATCTATAAATGGCAATAGTATTAATCTATAATTTACAGAGCAAGTTATATCTTAAAGCATATGAATAGTGCATAATAAATAAATTAAGTTCTAATCAAAGTTTTATTTACATGTTTACCTTTGTTTTCTTACTATAAGAAAATTCATTACTACCTATCTCTTTATACTATATCCCACATAATCTGATTTAACAGCACACATTCTCAATCTGATTACTTCAATTAATGTTCTTTGAACCACATATATCCCACCTATATTACTCAAAACTTTTCTTGAGTATGTGAATGGAAGGAATGTTTTTATCAAAGAGGTTTCAAAAATGTCAGCTACAAAATCACCAACAGCCCAATTGATAAATGGGCCAAAGAGCTAAACAGAGACTTCTCACCAGAGGACATTGATCAAGCCAATGAATACATGAGAAAGTGCTCTAAATCATTAGTAATCAGAGAAATGCAAATGAAAACCACATTAAGATATCACCTTACACCAGTCAGAATGGCAAAGATGA
>PVKS010016841.1:0-43175 GCA_004027875.1 Aplodontia rufa
TTTTAACCCATGAGTTTCAATAGCCCTGTGATCATCTTTACCCACGTCACAGATAATTACAGTTTTCTCAACTGCCAAGCTGTCTCACAGGAATGGTGCTGTTTTAGAAGCTCTATATTGGAAATCTAAGCTTTAGGACTTGCAATGGATGACAAATGTGGAAGCCATCTGGTTTTGATGAAATAAAGGTAACAAGTTTAAAAAACAAAACAGATTTGGAGCATACAGCAGGCATAACACAGAGACTTTGTACTTAGTTCCAGAATTCGTCTTTCTGCAATGGCTTTTCTTCCCCCACGTGAAGGATAAGGATAATGAGGGGTCTATGTGTTCTGTTCCCAATTTCTAGTCTGGAAAAGTTGACAGGCTCATGGGTTAAGAAGAGCAGGAAGCTCCTTGTTCTCTCTGCCAGCTGCCTCTTTGTTCCAGCCTAAATAGTTCACTGGACACTAAGGTACTTGGGCTCTCAGAGGGTTTTTAGAAAGTTGGAGTCTTTAGAAGGAATGCTGAAAAGTTTGGTTTGATGTTGGGCTTGAGATGAAACTAGAAAATTTTAAAGCATTCCATTTAAAGGCTGGTCTATTTAGATGTGATTGAAAATATGGGACATAAATGTGTATCTCCCTTAAGAGTAATACACAAAATATTCAGACCAGGTTGACGGGGAAAGAGATTCAATTCAAACCTGCCTTCCTTCGTAGCTTGATAAGACATTGTTGAAAGTATAATTTGCTAAAGTACAATATTTTCCAGATTGAAAGGAAATCTTCTAAGAGGACATGCGGAGTAAGAAATGGCATTTGAAAAATCAATCCTCAGAGAATAAGCATGGAAAGTTCTATAAGACTGAAAGAAAACATGTTTTGAAAAAAACTACGAAGACATTGAAATAGGGTGCTTCTTTCTGTCACCCAGAGCCTCTGGTCCTTATTGTTAATTTTCTTTCCCTCAATTTCAAACTTACCAGGATAATGAAAGTAAATTAGCGCCATTTGTCTGATAAGTTTTATACATATCTTTATAGCTTATCCCAATCCCCCATTTACAGGAACTAAATAGTAAAGCTACTAGAATCAGAGACATTTTCAGGAGACAGAGATAAGGAGGTACCCAGAAACCTCCAACTCAGCAGAAACTTAAAAGATCCTAGTTAATTCTAAAGTCATCCATCTGAAGTTGCAGGTATTAAAATTCGTACCAGAATCCAAAATATAGGAAAATAAGGACACAGAATTCTTTATTGAATAGAAAATTCTGTGTTAGGCAAAAGCCTTATGGCCAGTGAATTTATTGCTTTGTTTTGATAACCACTAATTATGATTTCTATTTTATGTAGATGAAGATTTATGCTGGTGTTCCAAGTATAATATCTTAACACAGTGCTGCCTAGTACATTCTTCATCCATCAGCACTAAGACAGTAACTCTTTGATTTGTGTGAGAACAGTGTTTTCCTTTTGATCCTTTTTTAAGGTGATCATATAACTTATCCAAACTGTGTCACTTTTTGGAGCAAAAATGAGTGTTAATAATTTTTTCCAGAACACAGGTGTAAACAAGGATAATTGGGGAAAACAGTATATGTCTCTTGATCCATGTGCCCTCTTAACTATATTCATCTACTTATGTTTTATTGGGTAAAATTTATGCACAATTACATACATGTAAATATATACTTGTATACATTTGTAGATAAATAATCAATAGAACATTTTTATTGATTTTTTATGAGGAGAGAGAGAGAGTCAATTTTAATTTTTCATCTGGGTTTTATTTTCCCTACACTTAAGTTGTATATGTGGTGCTGGATATCAAACCCAGGTCCTCACAAATGCCAGGAAACTGCTGTACTGCTGAACCACCTCTCCAGCCCTGATTTTTATAGACTTTAACTTTTGCATTTATCTAATTTTAATGGCAAATATCTATAATAATAATAATAGCTACTGTTTTTTACTATAAGTTAGCTATATATCATGCCCAATAAATGAGATCTAATGCTCACCATTTTCCTGCCAAATAGATATTAATTTCACCATTTTACAGGCAAGGAAAGAGAGTGGCAGAACATGGAAACAAATATTTTATCAGTCCTTGTTCTTTATGTTACACTCAATGGCTGTCTGGTACACATAACGAAATCTCCAGAGAAGTCACTTTTCTGGTGGCAGAGGACAGGACACTCGGCTATACAACAACAGCACCTTTGCCAAGTCTGTTTTGCCAATCTCCCTGGGATTGTTCCATATGCCTGCAGCTGCCTCTCTGACCGGAAGTGCTGGCACCCATCTTTCAATAGCAAACTGTGGTGAAGAAGCTCATCCTGTTGGTATAGGTCACGCAGAGAGTCAGGAGGCTACACACAAAATTCCAGGGAACATTTGCAAGGTATGAGCTCACATTCTTCTGAAATAAACACAAAACCACTTCTGTGTTTGTGTCAATCTGAAGTGAACACATGTACCTCTGTACTCTGTCAGGCTGCACACGAAGACGGAGGCGACCACAGGAAGAGCTCTTTTTTTCAGGTACTATCCCTTTCTCTCCCTGTTGGCTCCAGCCTAAAAGGTATCATTTGGGATCATGGAAAATCATGTGCCCTTTATAGGACCATTTTATTTTGCTAAGCAACTGTCTCAGATAACGTCACAAGGATCCGTAATCTGACAAACAAAATATATTACAACTTCCCTGTCCCCCCAAGACCCTATGCTTTCATGACCAAAGAAAAGAAAATTATAAACTAATAATATTGCCACTTGGTAGGAAGGAGAAAACACATTGATTCCCCAGGGTTTAGTGCCCTTGCATAACACTAGTCTCAGAGTTATTAGTGAGAAGGGAATTTCATGATTCATTTTCTGTGATGAATTAACTATTATAGACCACTAGGGTGTCATTAAACCATTACCTTTTCTAATATACTAAATGGAATCAAATAATTGAGGTTGACTGTGTTTATTTACCTTCAGAAGAATACTTGCTTAACTGCTCCACAACGAATTGTGAAAATAGCTACCCTGATTGCAAATAGTAATCTTGTTCTTACTGCAAAATCACAGGAACTATAAATTGCTACCTGAGCGTAGCAGCGCACAGGACTCCCATGGAGGTAGAAATAGGCATTGGACTTTCTGAAAAAAGGAAATTCATAGTGGTTGGGAGAAAGATGTGTAGTTCTATCTGTTGCCATTTAAGATGGCTAATCAACAGAGTGTTACAGCAGAAGGAACTCTAGACCAGGCACCTGAACAGCTGGGAATCTGCCATGGTGTATCAAAAATATATTCCCAAGGGATCTTGGAATGTGGACAAGTGTGTTTTTGTTGTTGTTGTTTTGCATTTAATAACTTTTTCAGTGAGATATAAGTCACCTAAAGTGCAAAAATCTTTAGTATACTAGTCAATAATTTTCACATTTGTGCACACCCATGTAACTCCCACAAAGATCATGGTACAGAACATTTAATATTCATTTATTTAGGGCTTCCTTAATTTACTCTAGCATTGTTTCAGAATTTCAGCGTTTATACCCTAAGCATTTGATTTTTCTGGAACTACCTCAATTGGAGCATTTTAAATTTATAAATTGTTGCTAGTATATTCAAGTGCTATTTATATTCATATACCAGACATATTCTGAAAGCTTACTTATTAATTTTTATATGTTCTTTTGAATGTTTTACATATATTATTATTTCTAACAAAAATGATATTTAATCTCAACGTGTCTGCTCCTGAGTCTACTTATTTGGATCCAAATTTGGGGTGGAAGTATATTGGCCGGCTACTAAAATCTCAGCAGTTCTATAATAAAGTTCCCATAGCTAGTAAGGACAAGAGCATTGTTCATACATAGGCCTTCCCTGGCAAGCACCACTGTGCATATACGTTGCAACCCTACCCAGCCGGGGAAACTGCACTGCAAATGGGGCGTACTTGTTAGCAAAAATCATGTGCACAAAAATAATGTGCATCTGTTCCATGCTTTTCATAATTTCCTGGTTTGGATGTCTAGATTTGAAAAAATATAGACAATAGATTGAAAGGATATGTACCTTCAACAAAGCAACTTTGTTGATTCTTGTACTTTTTCTTTGGTTAATGAGACCTCACCAGTATGAATGTATATCTAGTGGTGTTGCCTTTTCAAATCTAGACCTTTGTCATTTATTCAAATAAAAAAACAAAAAACAGGCTAGGGCTGGAGCAGTGGCTCAGTGGTTTCGGCGCTTGCCTGGCAAGCACCAGGACCTGGGTTCAAACCCCAGCACCATGTACACAACTAAGTGTTGGAGCAATGAAGGCCATGTGAAAAACTAAATAAAGTTGTTTCTCTTTCTCTGTCTCTCTCACTGTCCCTCTCTCTTAAAAAAAAAAAAGGTTATAAGTCCATCTCCTCATAATATAAGGAAGCATTTTGGGAAACATTTATAAATGTTATTTTCCCATATAAAATATTTTACTTATTTTTGGGTGTTTGTAGCTCTCCAGTGATTCATTTTATTTGATAGCATTGTATATTCAATGCCTAATTTGAAACAATGCCAGTCAGATCAAAATAGAAAAGGTCTGTAATTACTTTACATTGTTAACTTATCAAGCAAAGAAAAATGAAATTCATATTCTTTCAAATTGCTGGAGTATTAGATTTATTGAAGGAAGATTAAGCAAGTCTTGTTTTTTATAATGACCCTCAAGGAGGTCTCAATTTTTATTGAAGGTCTGTGTTGCTGAATTTTCTTTATGCCTTGCTAGGGAGAATTTTTCATAAGATTTAGAACAGTCTACTCTTGCCCATTGTTCAAGACTAGAATTGGAGAGTTTTCTATTTCCTGTTGCATTTTACTCTTTCCCTAAAAGGTTCTCCCTGCTCACATCACAGATTCTCTTCAGTTTATTAAGCTATAAATTAAATTTTATGTAGAATGGAAAAGAATAAAGGAAGGTTCAAACAACTGTATATTATCATCACTATTATTATTAGTTGGCTTTCTATTATTTAACCTCATCTGGTCTTAACATGTGAATAATAAAGGTATTTTTCTAAGTACATCATCACCATCTGTTGTTAAGAGAGAAATCCCCCAGTTATGACACAGAAAAAGCAGTTTCCCTACAATCTGATGATAACATATTGTAAGTCTCAATTTTCTGACAATACAATTGCATTTAGCTAATTCATATTTCAAATGATTATGGTATATTTGAAAATCAATGACAATCACCAGTGTGTTGAGGTGATGCTGAGGACCAGTTGGTAACATTCAGTCAAACCATGGGGCTCTTTGTTTCTCCAAAGAGAGGAAACAAGTGCTGCTCCCAGTGTGTCTTTGCTTTTATTATTCAACTGGCACGAAGCAGTGTCCTGGAGTTATAAACCACTCCTGCTGGAGTAACTAATCTTTGTAGCTGTGCAGTGAGCACTTGGCAGGTAATTGTAGAGACGGGGTATGTTACAGAGAGCTGGCAGCTTTAGTGGGTGTGGGAAGTTTGTTGTTAAAATTGATTAGGAACCAGCTTCTTTCTCAACAACTGCTGGTCAGAATCCTTTCCCAATCTGTTCCTGTCAGGCTCTTTCACACTCTGCAGAGGCAGATCTATGTTCAGTGCCACCATTCCTTATTTACAGATGATGGGAAGGAGCTTTTCACTTAGACAAATGAGGGAGTTCTGTGATTCTGTAGGATCTTCTTGAATTCCCATCAATTCTTTTTGAGTATCTCTAGTTACATACTACAGTGGCAGGCTTATCCAACAACAGAGTGGATTTTGCAGAAATATGGGAGCTAATGTTAAAAAAAAACTCCACTCTTCTCTGACCTATTTCATTTAGGGTCTAATACAACATCTCTGGTAATTTTGGGACATTTTAAAGAGTTTCACATCCTTCTGCCTTTTATCCTGGAATTTGTATGCCAGGTGGATGAATTGGGAACGTGGAGAAGAAGCCAGTATATACATTCTGTACATACTTTGGGGTTTAATAAAGGGCATGCATTTACTACTTACGCATCACTTAGCAATGAGATATACTGTGGCTCCTCATTTCAGATTTGCTTCCACAGGGCACTATCACTTTATGGTTTACAATGATCTGTGTATAAATTTATCAGTCCAGCTAGTTTAGAACACCTTTTTCCAGGAATCACAATTGTGGGGGATTTCTTGAATGTCATATTAACTCTTCTATGCTATCTCCCAGCAGCAACTCTTGAAACAATCAGATTTGGAATTCTGAAGGGCCTAAAAACAGCTAATGTCTAGTGAGACATCAATCAATATGTCACAGAAATTAAAAGAGTAGCTCCTAAGGTTAATGTTGTCAAGAGTATACAGGCAAGGAGCTTTTAGCAGAATCTCCCAATGAAACACATGCAGGGTCTAGACTTCATGCAGATCAGCTTGGATTTGTCAACCACTCAGCTCAGGCTGTGAGGGGAATATTTACAGAAACAAGAAAGCCAAATATAATTCTATAATAAGAAGGCTCACCTTGAGAGGTCACAGGGCCGATCCAAAGCTATTAAAATTATACTCAGGAATGGAATGCAAGCACTCTACACTAGTTGGTAAAGTAGCTTCTCATGGGATATGTGTTACCAATTCTGAAATCCCTGCACATATGTGTAATAAGGTTAAACAAACAAATAAATGAATGGCAGATGGTAGAAGCCAAGTTTGTCAACATTGGAATCGGAGGTTATAAATAAGCAAAAAGGGAAAGCCACAATAAATCAGGTGACTCCACATGGAGCAGCAGAGATCAGTATGAATCTAAGTCTAGTTTAATATATAAAATGATAAATTGATGTGAAGATGTACATGTGTGTTGGTGTACACATATTTCCTAGTTCTGTCCACTGAAGCAACAGTGCCCAGAAGCTACAAGTATAGCCAGTCATTTGTGAAACAAGCCTTCTACGTCTGTTTAATCAATAGATTTTGCTAAGAGCTCCTTGCCTAAAAATTGATGAAATCTAAAGCTCTTGCTGTTTAATATGATTCCGAAAAAAAGTAGGGGTGGATCAGGAATCTTTGGAGGAAAGAACCCATTACAGAGCAAGGGCAGTAAACATACAAGGTAAGCCTGGAGTACCTTGAAGTGCCCGGGAGTGATGAGTCCTAAAAAACAAAACCTTGAAACTATGTCAAAAAAGTCCCTAAAGTCAAGTGAAGGACTTTCAATGGCCAAAGCCAAAACAATATGAAGAACAAAATAGATAAAGTTGTCTGGATTATAGTCCATAGTACAAAACAAATGTTCATGATGGCATAAATAAATGTTCAAATAAAATTAAATGGGAAGAAAAGACAAATCTTTTGTACAAAGCAATTCCAAATAATTCATGTAGATACCCTCAACAAGGTGCACCACAGCTCCCCACACCTTGAATGTGGAACGCAGTAAGTGACTTGCTTTCAAACACACGGCAAAAGGGATATAAAAGTAAGTGTGTAATACCCCGACCTGATTAATCACCATCTTAGCTAGGCAGTCAATGTTAATATCATCTGATAAATTAATGGTGCGTATTCTGGAGAAGAGATTTATCCTTGTCATCCCACTGTAACTATAAGAAACATGTCAACTAAACTCAAAGTTGGGGATATTCCACAAAATTCCTAATTAGTACTCCTAAAATCTGTCAAGTCACTATAAGTCAGGCAAATTTGAGGAACAGCTCAGAGGAACCCAACAAGATACGAAAAATAATGCAATGTGGTATCCTGGCTAGGATTCTGGAATCAAAAAAGGAAAATTTGTTGAAATCTAAAATAAAGTGAGGGACTTATTAATAATAATGATATTAATAATAATAATATCAATGCATAATTGTGTCAAATGTTACACAGCAATATATGTTAACAATAGGGAAAAGTGAGTTCTGGCTATATGAGAACTCTTTACACTATCTGTGCAACTTTTCTTTGGAAGTATTCTAGAATGTAATCTTTGCTTTTGAAAAAAAGATGTTCCAGAATTAGCATCACATCTAGTCCAGTATCAGGTAAAAAGTCATAACATGACAGTAACTCAATTAAATGCTTCCATATATTATTTGTCTCAGGACTTTATGAAACGAGTGATATTACTATCCTTAAATTGATGATAAAAATTTAGGGTCTAGTGGCTCAAATGATTTGTTTAAGGACACACTGCTGCACAGTGGTGGTCACTAAACTAGCACCTGGCCTGCCTCACTCCAGAATAATCTTAGGTACTATATTCCTGTCTCTTGCTTAGTTGCAGCCAAGGAGTGATTAATACTCAGCAATATACAAAAATATGTGGTTTCCTACCACACTGGTAAATGGTTGTGTGTACAAAATGAAATTTAACCCTGGTTGTAGACCACATTCCATCACATGGTGAGGTTGTTCTGCTTTATTTCACATGAATGATGTTGAGATAGAGGCCAAATTATTTTTATGGTTCTTTCATATAGATGCTCTATTCATCACTGTAGAAGGAAGGTTAAAATCAACAGGCAAAAAGCACTTGGAAAGAAAAGCACCACTGAGAATCAGCATTCTTCATTCTATGATCTTGAGTTTGACCTAGCTACAAGATACAGTAAACTGATTCCCCAAGGTTTTGTCTGCATTCCTAGGAGCTGCATGGTTGGTCCTTCCAAATACAGTAGTTGCTCATGTACTCAAGAAGGTTGAAGGATGCCTTATGGTGCAAGTGGAGATACCCACAGAAAGTTAGCTTAACAATCCAGTCCAACAAGTGCTCCCTTGAGCAGGCACACCATCGTGGTTGTTTCTATTGATTTGGGGGTCAGATGATAAGAAAAATATTTTGAGGGGTTCTAGGATGCACAAGAGATCCACAAACAGCACCCAGGTCCATAATTGAGGTAAATGCTAGGTCTGACCTTGCTCAAGATTATCAAAACACACTCATCAGCGATGTGCTCTGCACAGCAGATGGAATTTGGTGTCTCTGGGCCATTATTTCTGTTGACTGTTGGACTTTTTAGTGCTTTCTGGGAACTTTGCTTTCTAGGATGCCATGTGTTTTCCCACTTTTGGATGAGATTTCCGTCAGGGGATTCAGTCCCACTGAAATACTAACTGGGCAGCACATCAAGGCTTTCCCTGTTGGCTTCTAGCTATTCTCATATAGATGAGGATATATGAGACAAACACAAATGTGCTTAAGGTGTTTCTTCGTCTACGCTCTCCTAACTCCTTCATATTTGGACTCCAAATGGACTTCTAATAAAATTTTTAAAAATCATCTTTAAGTAGGGCTTGGAATTTAAATGAACTAGCAATATCTCCCTTACCCCACAGTGTACCTATTTAAGTCTCAAAGACAGATAATCAAGGTACCAATGCTAAAGGCATTGAGGAAGGCAGAGAAGAGAACTTGATGTTCTAATTATTAACGCTCAAAACCAAGACAGCAGGAATAATGGACCAGGGTGAGTCATAACAAGGGCTAGATTGAAAGTTTAAAGAATGCATACCTGTCGCTCATTATTAAAGAAGTCTAGGTTAATATACTACATTTATTCCAAAACCTGTGCTGTTTGAGGACAATCCTGATTCTGGGTGCAAAATCCAGTGATTGTAGAACACTTTCTTACCATGGTATGCATTATTGAACTTGAGTTAAATAGCTGTCCTTATGCATTGAAAGTGCAACAGTATTTAGGAACTTAATATCGGAAAAGGAAGCCTTCCTATTTATATAGGACACAGGACATGCTGAACTCTTACCACACTGTGAGTGAAGGAAGAAGGTGGCTTTGGTTCCTCTGTACTATTTCTTACCTAGCTAGGAACAAAAAACAAAAAACAAAACAAAACAGCAGCAGAGATGAATTTTATCTTCATCTGGGCATTTTTAAAAAGGCCTTGCAGAAATTAGTTTGCTGAGAAATGAGCCCTGACACTAAGGCATGTATATTCACCCTGAACATGCTCAGAAATATTTGGGAAAGGAAAGGCAGGAACTTAGGTCAGCATGACACTGCCACATTGATCAAATATGACAGTTTCTTCTAGTGGTGAGGTCAATAGGAAAACCATTAAAAGCGTCTTTTCTAAGAACATACCTGGCATTGATTTTTCAGCCAGGACCCGTGAAGGCTCTCAGAAGTACAAAGTGAAAACAGTAACGATTTCCCATTGCCTTAACTACCATGGGATCACATTCATCAGGCATGCCTGCAAGTGCTAAGTAAACTGGAACAGCATACCAAATTCCTTGGATTTTTTTCAAGCTGAGGAAAGGCGTGCTAAAGGGATATTGGGATTTAGCTGTGAGTTTCTATTGTTCGTGGCTTTCTAAAGCTGAATGCTATCATGACACCCTGTTGTAGAAGCCCTGAGTGAGTAGCTTGTGATGCAAAAAGCTGAAGGCCGCTTTGTTGCCAGAAATCCACCACAACACATCCCCTAATTCTCCTGCCAACTGTGAAACCTCCAATGTACTGTCAGAGCAGACTCCACCTGCAATGCAAGCACATCTTTCCCATCTTCTCACAGAAGTCAGTTACTTAAATAATCATCTTCTGCATTAGCTCAATTGTTCCCCGAGTGAATGACTGGCAGCTCAGGAACCGGATGATGATCCAACCAAGCTTGATTATTATTGATGGTGACTGCAATCACTTAAGAACATTCAAAAGAAACCTAACATGATGATTATAAGCTAACACTTGAGATTATTGAATAAAAACTGTAATATAAAATGAAGTATCTCTTTAATATATTGGTCAAATAAGAATCTCTTAATGTCTACAGAAATAAAATAAAGGAGCTATATATAAAAAAAGGGGGAAAAAAACCTGACAGGGGAAAGTTAGGCAATTATTTCAGACACAGGCAGTTAGTAAGAATGTTCTTGAAATCCCGTAAAGGTAGAACCAAAACTATGTTCCATTTCAAGTGTGTGAACTGAGTATGTTTGGAAGAAAGTTGTTCAAGGCTCATGTTCCATTCTTTGATGGAATGAAGATATCAGTACCTGGAATAATAGAAATTTCTAATAGTTTTTGAAATAAAATTAAAATGAGAATGTCAGATCATTCATTGAAGTTATTCAACAGAAAAAAGAATTCCACACTGCAGGGATCGCATTCTTATGTTGAAAATTGCTCCCTGGCCATGCATGGAGCACATTCCATGTCTAACTCTGCTGTTTGTATATAATAAACTGTGGATTTCTGTGGGTCCAACTATAAGGACAAGGACTTAGGAAAGGAACCAGCCACTAGAATCCCAGGAAACCTTCATGAAGGAGGTTGATCTAAGACTGCAATTAAGCCAGGGTAAGACAGAGTAAAAAAAGAGCAGGAGGAAGGGGCTCCTATGCTGCAGCAATTTTGATGGAGGTGCAAAGTAGAGAGGAAATACCAAATGGTACAGGAAGGCTCTCAGATTTTACATATATACCATGGAGTTCTACGCAGTAATTAGAAACAATGATATTGCAGCCTTTGAAGGTAAATGGATGGTGATGGAAAAAATCATGTTGCGTGAAGTTAGCATAACCCAGAGTCAAGGGTCGAATATCTTCACTCATCTGTGGAGACTGGAGCTAGACCTGGCCTGTGTGAAAGACAGTCAATCCCATGTATTAGACCCATCAAAAGTGTAGTAACACATACCCTTGGGCATTCATAGAGATGCATTGGGAAGGAGGGGGGATGAGTTAGGGAGGAGGGGTAAGGGTGGCAGAATAGGGTGGGACCTTGGGGGTAAATCTAATTTTAAGAATATATACATATCATATTGTTTTTCACTGGATGCATTTTTGATTGTACAATAACTAAATTTCTTAATAAAAAAGATTTTATGTATAGGGTTAATAAAGATAATGATACTAAAAGCTATTATTTATTGAATTTTCAATAGTGAGTCCAATGGCTTTACATTTAAAGCAGTAAGTCAAGGGAGACTCTATTGTTCTTGCTGAGAAGTCTGTGGCCACCTCCTGGCATGACCAATTCCTTTTAGGTCTTGTCTCCTAGATGGTGTCTAGGCCATGGGGACCACCCCAGATAAGCATGAACTTGTGAGTCTTACTGTAAGCTTTAGATACTAATGAGGCCTCAAGGAAGATGGATGACTGATAAAAGCAGAAATAATATTCTCTTATTAGTCAGGTCTTGAGCCCAGAATTCTAACAGGATTAAGAAATCTTGCTAGGCCTGAGTTTCAACATGTAGTTTAGGTAGTTTCAACTGGAATCCATTTTTGTATGCCTACTCAAAATCAGATTTAGGAAACTTTGAACTTGTATTAGATCACCATTGAAAAAGTCATACCTAACACAGCCCAATAAAATGGATTTTATTTTATAGTATACTCCAAATATTCGGCCTATTGGTGCTTAGGAATATAGGAAGTTATTATTTTGCTTTTCTGTGTACAAATGTTTACATCATTGCATTTCTGTTCATTTCTTTGGCATTAATTCCTTTCAGTAAAGTTGCTCTTTTAAGATTTTTTTTTTGGACTCAACACATTGAAAATGTTCCATTTAGAAAAACAGTACCATTTATATCACCATCAGCTACATACGAATGCCCATTTTACCACATCCTGACCGACACTATACTGAATCATTTTTGTAAAATCTGTGCCAATTTGACAAGTAGAAAATCATTCTTTTGGTTTGCTTTGCTTGGTTACTTGGATGGGTAAGCAGTTTTCCTTCCTGTGCATTGTGTGATCCAGTCTTTTGCATCATTATTTTTAAATTAATAGTGATAACACTTGTTTTAATATTATATTTTCCAGTAGATATAATTTTTTCATTCTTGTGTATTTTGTTGCAAATATACACAAATACAAGTCTGAATTTCTAGGCATGTGATTACATGATAGCTTAGTACAGGAATTTCTTGGCAGGTAAGTAGCTGGAAGCAATGCCTCTGAATTTCTGCCACAAAACACAGACCTCAAGTCCCACAAGAAAGTGCAGTTGTATACAGGCAGCACTTCCAGGGAATAAGGAGCTGGCTTAATATCTTTGTTAATACTTAGCTTAGCATCTTTGTTTACTTTGTCCAACAAACATTTTAGCAATATCTCTCCCAAGTGAAGCTATTTTATTGAAGCATTAAACTTCATTATTAGCTTGCCAAATGTGTGAGAACATTTGATGGACTCTTATAATTTTGCATTTTAAAAACAAGGAAGGAAAAGTAACAGGAAAAATGAAATAGATGTAGAGAAGTAAAAACATTCCTAATCTCACATGGACATCACCAGGCAGAACCCAGGATATGAGAGGGCCTGTGTGAGGCTGGACCAAAGAAGCAGGACACTAGACTTTCTGCACAAGCCCCGGGCAGAGGCAGAACCCAGGCCCAGCGAGCATTGCCTGGGCTGCTCCATTGCACATGTCTGGGTGCCATTCTTACAGAACGTAATGATGTCCATGCCCTTGGAGTTATGCAACCCAGACCCCAGAACCAGGAACAGGGTCAGGAAAATAAGTTCAGCCGGAAAGGGAGACCCCAGGTTGGAACCTTGAAGACAAGAAAGAATGGAAGAGGCATGTAGATGCCTTGAACCTGATGGCGACCACAGTGGGCAGATTGCAGGGCAGGACTTCACTCTCTAGGTAAAAGATTATTAGAAGCATGTTTTTAAGAAATGGCGGCACTGTAGGAGCAACTTAGAAAGGTACTCAAGCACAAAACAATACAGGCAGTTATTGGAAGTGGGTGTAGAGTGGGACTGTGTCTTAGGATCAAAGCAGAAGAATTAGCCTTCCTAAGGAGAGGATGAAGCCAGGAAGACAAGACTGAAAAGGGGGAACCCAATTATGCTTGAGTAGAGAGGTGCAGCAGATGCTATGGGAGCCTGGTCCAGATCACCCTTACCAGCCAGGTCACCCACAGTGCAGTTGGTGGAGTACTGCTGATAGCAATCTTAGTGGCCACCTTTCTGTCCTCCAGAACACCCCTGTGGGATCAGATTGAACTTTCTCTCTGGCTGAGATATTGCTTAGCCCATTTCTCAGCCCCAACCCACTATCCTTCCTCTCCTCTTGAGAACACATCACAAAAAATCAGTAGGCAAGAATCTCATCCTCCAACTCTGCTTCTTGGAAACCCAATTTCAGATAGAGCAGATGGCCTAGAAGCATCTATACCATATTTCATAGGCTCGAAATTCTAATTTCTCCAACTTTCCTTCACATCAGAATTAATTGTTAGGCACTTCTCTCCATCACTGTCTTTAATTAACCCTTTTAATGTATCAGTTAAAATTCAGATTCCTGGACTCCATCATAAAAGATTCACTATTGTTAGAGCCCAGAGTACTCTGGGAGGCTCATGCACTGTAAAGGTTAAGAATTGTGTTCCAGGAGTTGGAGTAGGAAGCAGTTCTTGAAGGAATTCAAGTGGGTGGACAAATGAAGCCAAGAAGGGCACAGGAACTAAGACTGACAGCTGAAACAGAAATTGAGATGGAATGCACGGCTAGCGCGCAACATGATGCAAAGCCAAGACATCTCAGTAACGAGAGCGGCTTTCTCAGGGAGGAATTCAGATGGGGATACTAACTAGGGCATTGTGTGTCCTTTGTTAGTTTGTGTCCCTTGCTGACCTTAGGGCCCCTGCTTATAAAATAGGCATAATAAGGCCTTCCATTGAACTCATACGCATATGACGGAGATAACTAACAATGTGCTAGGTGACATAAGCGTTTGGAGGAAATAGCATTACATAAACACAAATTAAAACACCATTAATACTTTCCCGCTGACTTTCAACACCACAACCAATGTTTTCCAATATTCATGAAAATATAATGAAGTTCAAGAGGCTGCAAATCTCATTTGCAAGATGTCATCAATAAAGGGGATTTCTTATTCGAAGTCTAAATTACTCCTAGCAGAAGGCTGATAGCATCTACAAGATTTCTGCAACTGGAGAGTTATTTTTGTTTTAGCAGTGGAGCCATAAAACAAATAATAATTTTTTTCTCATTAAATTTTAGCTGAATTTCATAGAGAAGACAACTTTCAAGAAAATGAAGAGAAATTATTTATATGCAAGGATGAGGTCTGGTCATATATCACCAGGACCATGAAATGGTCATGAGCTGAAAGAAAATGAGGTTGTCAAGACAAAGGCCTCGAGCTTATGGTGATTTATTAGAAGGGAACAGGGATCAGGGCACAGTAATAGCACATGAAGATGCAAATAATGAGGTACTGAGTCCTTGACATGTATCTGCTCCACTACAGGGCACCTGCTTTCCCTGAACTCTTCCATACCTGGCCAGAGAGAAGCTGGTGGGAAACATGTATGGATAAAAGCCAGGATTTTAATTTTGGTCTTAACTTATGTGTATTGACCAATGAAACCACGAGTCAGCAACAAATTCTGACCTCAGCTTCTCCATATGCATCGTGAGAATAATAGTATCAGCTTTCTAAAAACTGTGTGAGAAAATACGCTTGGTGCATGTGTGGTCCAGGTCCTTCATCTTAAAAACTGATGATGGAAGGTGGAACATGAGCATTCCCACATTATATTCTAAGTATGTTCAGACTGCTAATACATAAATACAAGTTTAAACACCATTAATACTTTCCCGCTAACTTTCAAAACCACAACCAAGTTTTGAAGTTATATCAAACGTCATACACAGATTGGAAACAAGGTACTTAGTCACCCTTGAATTTCACTGAGATCCTGGGGACTGTAAAAATGACCAAAGAACCCAGCTCTTTCTGGTCACTAGTATTCAACCTCTCATTCTCCAAATCTTACATCTGGACCCATAATCGGTATCAGATGTACCTGCATTCCAATTTGTGGCTGTTCCCTTCCTGATAGAAATCTTAATTAGCAGCAAAAATGGCTGAATTCAAAGGGAGAATGTCACAGTTTGGATGAAAGGTGTCCCCCAAAAGCTCATATGTGACACAGTGCAAGAAGGCTTAGAGGTGAAATGATTGGGTTATGGGCCCCTTAGCCCAATCAGTGAATTAATCCCCTGAGATGGATTAATTAAGCAGTAACTCTATGCTGGTAGAGTATGTCTGAAGGAGGTGGGTCATTGGGGGTGTGCCTTTAGGTTATATATTTGGTATCTGGTGGTGGAACACTCTCTCTGCTTCCCAACATAATGCCTTCAGATGCTTCTCTCTTCCAATCTTCTGTCATGATGTTCAGCCTCACCTTGAGTCTCAAGGAGTGGATCCAGCCTTCTATAGGCTAAGACCTCCAAAATTGTGAGCCCCTAATTATACTTTTTCTCCTACAAATAAAGCTGAGTAACAGAGGAAGAAGAGAAAATTAGGCTGAAGAATAAGGAGTTTTAAGCAATAATGGAAATAAAAACTTAAAAAGAAAAAGGGGCTAGAGCGATTGCTCAGTGGTTACAGCGCTTGCCTGGCATGTGTGAGGATGCGGGTTGGAATCCTAGCACCACGTACACAACTAAGTGTTAGAGCAATGAAGGATGGAACAACGTGAAAAACTAAATGAAAATTGATTCTCTCTGTAAAAAAAAAGAAAGAGAATCAGACTATTTGCTTAAGCTATTAATATATATATGTATGTATATACATATATATATAAAACCATGGCTAAAACATGGATAGAATTGCTACCTCAGTGACTTAGTTAGTGTCTCCCATCCTTTAGGAGATCGTTCAAATCACAGGAGCCATTGTGCATTGTGCCCATGTGAGGGAGGGCCTGACTCCTTGGGAGCTATTGTGGTTTGGATACATGGTATCCAGAAGTTCATGTGTGAGACAACACAAGAATGTTCAGAGGTGAAATGATCAGATTATGAGTGATGTAAATCAATCAGTGGATTAGTTTGCTTGAATGGATTAACTAGGTCCTAACTGTAGTCAAGCAGGTTATGGCTGGAGGAGGTAGGCCACTGGGGATGTGCTTTTGGAGTTGATATTCTGTCCCTGACAACTGGAGCTGTCTCTCTCTGCTTCCTGGTGTTCTTGAACTGAGAAACTTTCCTTTGCCACACACTTCAATCATGATGTTCAGCTTTACCGTGGGCCCAGAGCTGTAGAATCACATAACTATGGACTAAACCTATGAAATTGTGAGCCAGAGTAAACTTTTCCTCTTCTAAGTTGTGTTGTTGGGTGTAACAGTCAAAGCAATGCAAAACGGACTAGAACAATACATCCTCAGTGACCAGAAGGCTCTTTTAGGCAACCTAGTTCTCTCCCAGCAGTCGAACTTACCCAAAGATGGAAGACAATTCAACATCTACATTTTCTCACATTTTTATATGGAAATGCAGTCCAATCTATTTTTAATCCTTTTCCTGACTATTGCCCCAAATAATATGTACAGAGAAGTATCTAAATTTGTATAGTTATTTAAAAAAGCACCTTTTTCAATTTGGTAATCTGGAAAATAGGTTGTACAACTGAGAAACACAATAGGGATGCATGGAGGACTTATTACTTATGTTAGAGAAGACTTTAAAAAAGAGCAGTCATAAATTGGAAGCAAACGAGTTAGTGTCATTTAAGTGCCAGCAACTATGCCTCTGACAGGTTACATTCCAGGCATACTAGATGGCAGAGGTTTCCAGGACGGGTTACTTGAAATAAGAAACTGCCTTAGGAGGACACTGTGCTCTAAAACTGGAGAAGAGGTAATAAACAATTTTAACTTATTCATAGCAGGAAGAATGGGCCCCAACAGATGTCTACACCCTACTCTCTGGGGCCTGCGGATATTACATTACATGGCAAAGGACATGCAACTAAAGATAAGGGGAGAGTTCTGGGTTACTCAGGTGGATCCAGTCTAAACCACTAGAGCCGTTAAAATCAGAAAACTCTGTCTGCAGTCAGAGTGGCAGAAGAAAATCAGAGACACTTGAAGCACAGAGGGAATTGATCCATTGTTGCTAGAGTGGTCTTGCGGAAAAAATGAAAAAGTATGTGGAAAACCCATGAGAACAACTTCTAGGAACAATTTCTGGTTGACAGGCAGGAAAGAAATGTGGACCTCAGTACCACATTCAGGGAACCAAATTCAACCAACAATCTGAATGAGCTTAGAACAGATTCATCCCCAGAGCCTTATGAGATGCCAAACGAGACTCAATTGAGCCACGCTTTACCGAGCCTTAAGACCTATAGCACTGGCAGGTAATAAATGGATGTTATTCTAAGCAGCTAACTTTGCAATAATGTATGAAGGTGGCTGTAGAAAACTAATACATCTCTCATTGGCTGATGTGGATGTTAGTCCTTAGCCAAGTACAGCGTAGATACAATGGAACAAAGGAGAAGACAATTGGTTTTCATATTTCATGAAATCGACCATCACATTAAATACCTCTCTATTAACTAAGCAATAAAGAAATGCTCATGTCCCTGAAATCATTAGACTATGTGCCATTTCCATTCTTGTCCTCTTATTCTCTCTGATTTCCCTGCTATTACATACTTTGCAGATTAATTTTTTTTTTTTTTTATCAACCAGCCAGCTGACATTAAGGCCACATTTCAAGGGCAATTTTTGGCCGGACTACATTTTTTCACTACCACTTAGCACAAGCTCAAAGTCATCTTCAAAAATAAACACTTGTAAGTTAGAAAGTTTTTTTTTCCTTTAAGGAAAATAGGAAAAAATTGGCATCTGTTTGTACTCAGCTTACCTCACTCCAAACCTTCTGAAGAGGGTATTAATACGCTCATTATGTCAATGAAGAAATTGATCTGTCTTTTGGTCCATAACTAGTAAGCAGCACACTACAGACAGAAATGCATGGGGGTCTTTAGCACTGTTCTGAATGACAGTTAATTTTTCTTTTAGCTTATGATGGTTTCTGAATTTGTTAACAGGATTTTAAGCTGCACATATACACACACGTTTAGAATAGTGAAAAAATCCCTGCTCTTTGACTTGTACAATACCTTTTCCAATTGTTTTTATTTACTATCCATTTTTCCCTAAGTAGAAAAAAAATTAAGTGTGAAAACACAATATTTATCTGGCTCTACAGAGATTTATCCTTCCTCCCCTAATGCATTTTCTCTGGACTGGCACAAATCCTTAGAGCCATGGCCTGAGTGAGACACAGCTCTACAAGGGCACAGAATGAGTACATTCTGGAGCAGCGATGGAACGTCAGGCAGCAACTTGAAATCTTAAATGCTCCCAAATCAGCTGTTCATCTGAGAATCCTTCCCCTGATCATGTAAGACTGCAGGCCCCCCTGCACTTTCTCTCTCTGCATGAATCTGACTTCACAATTAGCATATCTTTTTTTTTCTTTTTTTCAGGGCTGAGGACCGAACTTGGGGCCTTGTGTGTGCTAGGCAAGCGCTCTGCCACTGAGCTAAATCCCCAACCCAGCATATCTTTTAATAACTTGTGCTTCCCCATCCCATTAGTCTCTATATCTCACAATTGAGCATGTGATTATCTCAACCTGTATTGCTCTTACATATGCTCAGATCACATTAGCCAATTGAATCAGGCAAGTGTGTCCCATCGCCTCAACTGAACTACAAACTTCTATGGGCACAGACATAATGGTATTAATCTTTTGTATTTCATATCACGCAATGTTTGATACATAATTGTATAGAATGAATATCTGAGAGATGTACACACATTTAATCCCAAATGGTTGATTAATTCTGCCCTTGTACCAGAATATATGTATTAAGCACTGTTTTTTCCAATCAAAATATCAAGGAATTTAAAAAGAAAGCAGCATTATAGTGAAAAAGTAGCTAGAATGTTGAGGATGACAGCAGGCTAGCAATATAGTATTTAGACTTAGGTAAGAGAAAAGATACAAAGATATTAAGAAGGAAAATATTTTTTTAATCTAAAATAAAATTGAAAATGTATATTATAATACTTGACCAACAATTTCACTATAACAGGAATACGTTATGCATAGAACAAAGTCTGTTATATAAAAAAATACAAGTGACAACTTTGATGAGGTGATAAGAATGTGATAAGAAAAGCTCTCAATTTCAGTTGTTATTTCATTTCAACATTACTTGTAGGAAACAAGCAATAAAAAAATCTGTAAAAGTATACCTATTCTTTCGGAAAACTTTGTCTTTTGAGTTACTCTATGATAAAGTCAAATGACAATCAATAAAGATTCATTTAACAGGAAAAATGAAAACCCATGCAACAAGCATTCTGATATTCTCCCCTCCCAGCCAGGGATTAGAAGGGAAGGTGTTATGGTTTGGATGTGAGGTGTCCCCCTAAAGCTCCCATGCTCATGCAGAAATGTTCAGAGCTAAGTGATTGGACTCTGAGACCTGTACCTAATCATCCATCCTAATTTAGATGACCATTTTAAGTAGGCAGGTGGGGGCAAGGCTGGTACTGCTGGGTCATAGGAAGCATGCCCTGGAAGAGTGCATAGTCCCTTGTCCCCTTATCCCCTCCCTCTCTCTCTCTGCTTCCTGATCCCACCATGGGCTGAGCAGCTTCCATTTGTTGGCCCCTTTTCCCATGATGTTCTACCTCATCTTGGACCCAGAGTAAGGAGTCAGCCGTCTGTGAACTGAGACCTCTGAAACCATGAGTTCCAGATAAACTTTTCCTCCTCTAGGTTGTGCTTACAAGGTAGCTGGGTGACAGCAGTGCTGTCTAACCAAGAGCGAACTAAAATAGAGCTCCAGGGTCCCCAGGATGAGTGGTCACAACCATGCTGCCACTCTTCCTACCATTCAAGAAACTGCTGCTGTTCAATTTTGTCAAGTGGATTCACAGTTTATATAGTTTAACACTTTCCCCCTTGATGCTAGTAAAAATCCTACCGAACACTGGAATGTTAGTTCAGTCAATAAGAACTCTTGGGAAATTTGAGCAATAATTTGCGGAAATCACATAAAGTACATCTAAAAGTGAGACTCACTTCAGGTGCCCCATTTCTATCTCTGTCTCTTTAGCCACTCTCTCAAAGGTACTCATACTCCTGTCATTGGCTTCTTGATGTCATCTCTCCACAGTGCCCTACTTTAGTCAAGAAAGAGAGACAGTCCAGAATCCTAACTGCTCATGACAGAAGTCCTCCACAAGACATGTGAGCTTGTCCTTCTGAGCCTTGCCCTCCACAATGGAACTGCAGCAGCCGCGAGGACAGTCTGGTGCCTTGGTTCAAACTGTATGAGTGTCAGTATAATAGGGGGATGGCACCCTAGGATACTGGGAGGTGTAGGGAGGGTGAGGGTGGGGGAGGGTATTTGAAGATCTCCTAGGATACTGGAGAGCAGAATATAGGCAAACCATCTCAGAAGCAGAGGTTATTCCTCCACAAGATACCCATTTTATGCAAGAGTTCTTCTGGGGGGTAACTGCAACTGGTGAAATGCAAGGTGGTCATCCATGTTTGGGCATTACCCCTGGATAAATATGTATATATACTTTGGTTATTGATGGTCTGATAATGTTTCCCTCTCATTTGTGTCTCTATATACTCTTTATAAAATAAAAAAAAAAGATAGAATAGAAGCAGGCACAGCGGCTCATACCTGTAGTCCCAGCAACTTCGAAGGCTAAGGCAGGAGGACAAGTTCAAAGCCAGCCTTAGCAACTTAGCAAGACCCTGAGTAATTTAGTGAGATCCTGTTTCAAAAAAGAAAAAGGGCTTTGGATGTGACTTAGTTGTTAAGTGCCCCTGGGTTCAACACCTGGTACCAACAAAAGAAAAAAAGAAAAAAGAAAAACTGAGATAGAACATATGGGTGATAAGAATTTTTTTCTCTTTTTTTTATAAAGAGTTGAGTAGTTTTACAATCATAAATGTTTATAAAGTAACAATATGATATGCATTTGATCATAATTTTGAGGCCTAGAAATATCTGCGCTAGGGAATCTTTGAGAAACACTCAACATCATCTTCCATCCATTTTTTTTTTTAATTTAGTGTGTCACATAATCACCTTGTCATTGTACTTGGTAAAAAGGGGTTACAAAACTATACCATGCATAAAGAAATTAGAGACTGAAAAAGAAATCTGATGATGGCTTCGAGAAATATAAAGCCTCCTCAAGGAGAGTTCAAAGATGTGCAGATCACACTTGATAACAGATGATTGAAAGGTGGAGCGAGGTGGGGCTGGGAGAATTCACACAAGGCCATTGACATGGCATTTACCAGCAGGTGGATATGCCAGGTGGGCCCTTGCTATTGGCGTTCCATGGCCCACTGGGGATATGGGATAACTGAGGCTCAAGGTAGGGTCCTCCTGAGGGTCATGGGGTCCTTTGCCCTCAAGCAAAGAAACAAATAAAGATGGTAACAGAAGTCTCAACTTCTCATATCAATAACATTTTCTCTGAGTTGAGTATCTTGGGAGCTTGTAGAGATAACTGCATAGAAGAATGGACAATTCAAGAAAACAGAAAGAAATTCCAGCAGAACCTTATGACAATCATAAAGGAAAGAATACACCAATCTAAATGTGATATATAAGATCAATATATGTCAGATTCACATAAGTGAAATGGTTTTAAATATAATTATATTAATGTATACAGAAAAAGAATATTACTAATCGTTTTACTATCTAAATATTTTTATAAGAATATCAGAATGTATTTCATTTTAATTAAATCTTTACCCTTTAACATCTGTGTTACAGATGAGGTCATCAAGGCCCAGAGGTTTTCAGAGCCATATATATCAAGAACTAAAGCCAGCAATTAAAGAAGGACCTACTATTTCTAGTATATAGATACAGCATAGTGTTAGGAATGTGTGTGTGAGTGTGTGTGTGTGCATTGTATTTTAAAGGAGCCTAAGAACAAGGACAGTATGTAGCACTTTTAATTATACCAATGCTTTAATAAGCAACACTGTCCATAGAAGAATTATAAATCTAGAAAATAAAATAAAAATTAACAATTACAGAAAATCCTATCTGGTTTCTGGCACATTAAAACTGCATACAGAAGGTAGCTTCAAACTTTTGGCAACCTTGTACTGTAGACAGATGTGGTCAAAAAACATATGACTCATTTGCATGAGCAGCAGCCTCTGGCCAAAATGAAGAAATAAACTTTGATGTACAGAAAGACAGAGTAGACAGTCATCCTACAATCCACTAAGTGCCTCAAATTCTTGCCTGTTGAAATTCCTTACAGTCCTACCAGTCTCAATAACAAATCTGATTTGAAGTCTGCCTATGCTGAATCTTCCTATTGAAATTTCTCTTCCATTACCTATGTTTGCTTATCTTGTATCAAGGAGAAACTAGGAAAAGGGTGGGATGAGTTGGATTCAGGTGGGTCCATGGTAAAACAATTGCCCTGGCATAGAATGAGCTGCCTGGTCTCCAGGGAATCCTGCTACAAAGTGCTGTGGTGACTGTTTAGTGGAAGTTCCCAACCCTTTCAGTAGGTTTCAATGCATTGACTCAACCATGATCCCTCTTCTCCACATCTGAAAAGCTTTCAATCATGATGTTGCCCAACCTCAAAGATGCTGTAGGAAAGAGCGAGCCCAAACAAGCTCTTTTATATTTAACACACAGGTGATGTTAAGGAAAATGTTTGGACACTAGAAAATGGTCTCTTATTGACAGTTCCAGGAGGACTTTATCTCAGGACAAGAAGAGTTTCATTTCTAAGAAGCATCTTTAAAAACTGGTATATTCATTTGTTGCGGATACCTTGGTTCAGGTCATATTGTGGCCCATCTTCAGCTACAGAACATAATTTCATGATTGTATTTTTGTCTCTAAACACAGTCTTGACTTTATCTGATTTTCTTTTACTTTTATTCTTCAGAAAAGTCATATAAGTATCACAACCAAGAAGTCTACAGAGACAGAATGACTAAGTATAATATGTTATAATGGAATAGAACAGGAGCCATTAGATAAAAAAAAGAATGAAATATGAATAATGGATGGACTTTAGTTAATAAAAATGTATTAATGAAATAAAAATTTTATGTATTAATGCTACTTCATTAGGTCAATTAGTTATAGACCTTCTAATGTAACATATCAACAATGGGGAAAGCTGATTACAGGGTGCATAAGAACACTGCTCTATCTTCACAATTTTCTGTAAATCTTTAAAATTTTTCTAAAATGAAAAGTTTGTTTAAAGAAAATCAAGGCACATATTAGACACCTTATGTTATACCATAGCTAACTTCCTGGAGTTCTTACTTCTTTTCATTCAACAACCACCACCAAAATTCATATTGTTGGAATTTTTATAGAGTCTTGCCTTAAATAAATTTCAGAAATGAGTTATACAAAGTATAAGATATATATATATATTATACAAAGTAAATAATATATATATATTATACAAAGTATAATGTACAAAGTATATACATATATATACACATATATATACATATATATAAGTTTTTGGTTAATAAACATCTTGTATAGTTTTGCATAATGTCATTAGCTAATGTGGGTTATGACTAATAACTAGAAGACTGTTACATAGTACCTATTTTCGGTATCTTGATTCAATTGTTACTTATTATTATTGTTTTATTCATAGCAGTTTATTTCAGAGAGAGAGAGAAAAAGAGTTAATTTTTATTTTTTATCTTTTTTTTTTCTTTCTCCTCCACTAAGTTGTATTTGTGGTTCTGGGGAATGAATCCAGGTCTTCACTCATGCCAGGCAAGCACTCTGCTGCTGAGCCACCTCTCTAGTCCCTTCATAGCACTTTATAAAAAATGCAATACCTAAGTAGATTCCAGAAAACACAATATAACTTTTGTTTCTATTTTTCTTTTCAATAAACTCAATTCTAAGAGCTCTAGGTCCACTCTCTTAATGTATTTTTATCCCTTTAGAAATGTGGGCTCTCTGGGGCTGGAGCAGTGGCATGGTTACAGCGCTTGCCTGGCATGCGTGAGTACGCGAGTTCAAACCCCAGCACCATGTACACAACGAAGTCTCAGAGCAACGAAAGCCATGTGAAAAAATAAAATAAAAATTGCTTGTCTCTCTCTCTCACTGTCCCCTCTATCTTTAAAAATAGAGAAAAAAGAAAAAGAAATGTGGGCTCTCATTTCGATTATGCTGGATTTGTTCTTACAGACTGCACAAGTCGTTAACAACATGACTTTCAGGCCCAAAGGCTGGACTGATTTTGTCTGTTATATTTGGTTTTAAAATGAGGAAGTAGAAATTTTATAATAAGAAGTTTAAAGTAAAACCAATGGGTTTTTTGTTTTATTTTTTATCTTTTTATTTTTAAAGACAGAGAGGAAATATGGGAGCGAGAAAGAGAGAATCAATTTTATTTATTTTTTTCACCTGGCGTTTGTTTCTCTGATACTTAGTTGTGTATGTGGTGCTGGGGTTTGAACCTGGGACCTTGTGCATGCCAGGCAAGAGCTCCAACCATGAAGCTACCACTCCAGCCCTAAAACCAATGTTAAATTCAAAGGAAGGCACTCTGACAAAGAACACAAACAAAAAGTAACAACATAAAATTACAAAAACTGAGAAAATATTCAGCCTTAAAAATAATAAAAAGATTAAAAGTTCAAATGAGGTGCTAATTTTCACAAATTATTTTAGGAATTTAAAAATATATAGTGCCTAGTAACAATGTTCCAGGAATCGTATAAGGAATTTGAAGCAGAGTACAGGGGATCCTTAGCCATTTGCTACATGATAATGTTCCTGCCTCTGAATACATAGGCTTGTAGAACTGTCACTTAAGACAGACTGAGGTTATCTCATTGCTAAAATGGGATGTAAATAAATCACTTACATGAGGAGAAAATGAGAGTCTGAAGTGTTCAGGATCTTTTGCACTATGTCATAAAAATTTGTATATCCCTGCTATTTTGTAAGACCTGTCTCTGCTGTAGAAGAGGTGATACTGGTCTCTCATTCCCTGTGTATAAAAGAAAACCGTATTACTGCTCATCATTGTTGATCATCTTAGGTTAAACCTGGAAAGTGGGACAGCTCCATAGAGACAGGCTCACGATTTCAGACTCTGCATGAATCCTTTCCTTTCTGCCCCTCTTAGGAGAGGAATGAGTTCCAGTTCTGCTCAAAGCCTTTAAACACTATAGAAGACTTCACTATTGAAAGTATGAAAACTCAGCACAGTAATTCCTAATTATCACTTTGGTTTACGCTGTTTAGAAAACAAAGGTATTTTGTTGATAAACCCGTCTGAAAAATCTCTCTTTGGAGTTCTGAATTTCACATTCACTGTCTCAAACAGTTAATTAAATGGAGCCCAAGTAAAGAAGGTAATTTCTCTTCATCTTTGGCAAAAAAATTCTCAAGGCATTTTGACACAGTAATTCCACCTGTTAAAATGTTAGTTAAGTTCAAAATTCTAAAAATTCTAACCATATATTGTACACACACAAGACTTGTGGTGTCTTGAATAAAAGGCAGTATTAATTGTTTTAATCATTTGATAAATTGAATTATTGCTTCCAAACATTAGGTGATCCTCCCCTGTAGTGGAGAGTTCCTGCCTTTAGTGATATCTTGCTTAAGCATGAAACTTGCCTTGGTCATGGCATTTGAATGGAAGTGGCATATATTTTAGCAGAAGCTTTATACCCAGTGCACATTGGCCAAGCTCAGCTCTGTTTGCCACAGTTATCAATGTAGCATAAAAGACACAGAGGTGATTTTTAACTAACACGTAACGGACATGCAGCAGGAGTGAGAAATAATTCTTTATTGTTATAAGACATTAAATTAAAGGTATTTATTTTGGCAGTATATACTAGCCTATCCTGACTAGTACAAAAATTGGTATTTAAAAGTAGGAGGATGCTATAACAACCATCAATGAAACATAAAAAATAAGGCACACAGAAGAAGGCAGCAGATGGCAAGGAAACTGCTTCTAGGGTCTAAAAGGACACAAATCCATTATTATGCAGTGACAAAAAGCTAATATTGTTACCTGCCATAACTTGAAAGGCAGACATTTTATCACATGAACCTGCATGTTTAGGCAAGAAGATAAGGAAATTAAATACACAGAGATGAAAACGAAATTGATTCTCATTTCCAACTGTTAAAGACCAAACTGGGACGATTTCTGCTCTGTAAAAGACCAATGAAAATTCAGATTCATAGCAAGGACCAAGACTCACATTCTTTTGTTAAAGTCTTGGAAAGAATTAAATTGGCACCCATAACTCTTTCAGATGAAGAAATCGGCTAAAAAAGAAAAGACTAACAATGTGGCTTTCCCTTAGAAGGCTGTTAGACTCAGTGCACCTAAAATTAAGTCCTGAAGGAGGGGCAGGTATAAGAAAGAACTGAAGGCGCGGATACTGGCACATGCTGTGACCTATCAACTAGTTAAAAAGGAAAGTACAATATTTAAAAGAGTCTTGCTGGGGCTGGAGCGGAGGCTCAGTGGTTTCGGCGCTTGCCTGGCACGCACGAGGACCCGGGTTTGAACGCCAGCACCACATACACAAAGAAGTGTCTGAGCAATGAGAGTCATATGAAAAACTGATAAAATGAACTCTCTCTCTCTCTCACTGTCCATCTCTCTTTTAAAAAACTTTTTTAAATAAAAGAATTTTGCTAGGAAAGTTAAAAAGCCAGCAGCCTAGACTAAAAATGACTGTGACCAATGGAAATTTAAAATAGTACTTAGGCCCCCAACTTTTTAGGGCCAGCAACCAAAGTAAGAGGCTCACTTTGTCCCCAAAGAATCAGCTCCCAATGCCCCATTGGAAGAGGCCAAGGAGGAGGATGAGAAAAAAAGGACCTTCCTGAGACTGAAGCGGGCACATGTCCTCAACTAAGGAGATGTTCTAACTTTGATAGAAACACAATGAAAAGGACCTTTTACTTCTGTTCCCAAACACTTCTATGCTGCAATCTCAGCTGTAGTCAATAGAGCTATAGCAGGGGAGTTAGAGAAGATAACCCCGTTCCGTCTGGACAAGTGTGGTAGAAAAATAATGAATATCAATCCCAAAAAAATGACCACATCCTAGTCCCTGACCTTGCAGATAAATTAGGTGACATGGTAAAAGAGGTTTTGAAATATGGTTAATCTTCCCTTGAGGTGGTGAGGCTACCTTGATTCTCTAGGCACACATAATTTTATCATGAGTCCATAAAAGCAGAGAACCTTCCCTGGCCATGATCAGAAGAATGTGTGGTTGAAGAAGAAATGTGGTGTACCTGGGTTAGAATATGAAGGGAGGGGTCATGAGACAAGGAATGTGGGTGGCCTCTGGAAATTTAGAAAAAAAAATAGAGAAGCAGACTCTCTCCTAGGTCCTTCATGAAAGAATGAGGGCCTCTGGTACCATCTTAGCTCTGTGAGACTCTCATAAGACTTAGCCTACGGAACTGTAGCATAACAAAAGTGTATCGTTTGAGCCACCAAGTTTTTAGTAATATATTGTAGCAGGAATAAAAACTTAATAATCTAGTAATTACCCAATCCGGACATAAAGACACATAGTGTTTGGCCATGACTTACAGGTTTCAGAATTCCAATACTTTAATGCAAAATAAGCCTACCAATAAAAAATAAACAAACAAAAGCAAGAGATGGAGTGAGCACCAGGAATTATTAAATCTTCATTGCCTGTCTCTCATGCCATAGCCAGAGCCAAAACATCAGGAAGCCCCCAATTTGGACAGTGATAGATGATTCTAAACTTGGATTTTTTTAAAAAAAGTGCTAAATGGTTCATAAATTTTAAGTAAAAACTTCTTGCTGTCCTTAAAATAAATGTTTGGACTTACTCCAAGGATTCTGATTCAATTGGTGTTATGGGACTCAGACTGGTATAGAGAAATACTTTTTGAAAAACTTTCCTGATGATTTTGATAAGCCAGGCTTGAGAAATATGCTTTAAAAGTCAAGATTTTTATTTATAGAAATTCAGACTTTGGATTATTAATTTAGCCACATGGATTGAATGATAGTATTAAACTGTTTGATATATTAGATACAGGTCTAATTGGGGAAGTCCGTATGAATTCAATTTACTGGCATTTTTAAGAGATTTTAAATACTTGTCACCATGTAGATCCTGAAAAAGCCATCAAACGTATAAGGACATATTTTAAACAAACCTATTCGGATTTATGTTGGAACAATATTGTTTACCGACTAGTGACAGTTCAGAGGATCAACATATGACACAACACTGACGTATACCCAGGCAATTATAGAACATTCAAGACTGTTTTGTAGAGCTCCTCGTTGTGGGTTTGACAGGAAACTTATGGAGGATGAATCCCCAGTTCATTACTGTGGTGCCCTGGAGACACAGGAACTATATTATTAGTGTTACTGGTGGGTTGAGTATACAGGGTCATGCCCCACCTGTCAGAGCATAGAAGTATAACTTGGGCAATGAGGTTTGTTTTCAGGAAGAGAGGACTTTAGAGATTTTACCACTAGTGAACATATTAAGGAAATTGTTCAGCGTCATGGGAACCGTAATTGCACAGTATCTCAGAAAGAGTCATGGGTAATAGCTACTGTGACTGATAACTTGGTTCAAAATACAGACGTAAACTATTCCCTTCACCTTAATTATCCCCTTCAAGACACAGAAATAACATCATAATGGAGCAAACTTTTCAAGAAGCAGATCAGAAGTCTTACTAGTTTTTGAATTCTAATAAGCCATTGATCTTTTCTGTATTTGATTCCTTTACAAAGTAGCTTTCCCTGAAGGGGAATAAGAGGAAGTTAAACACACATCTACCCCCTGATCTAGACACTCTATGCCTGGAAATCAGCCCCAAAGAATGAAAGCTCATGTCTATGCTTGTACATGGATGTTCAGCACAGTTTTATTATTAATAACCCAAAACGGGTGACAACCCAAATTACCATCGCTATCTGAATGGATAAAAAAATTATGATGTAGGCTTGGAGCGGTGGCTCAGCGATTAAGGGGTTTGCCCAGCATGGCGTGAGTACCTGAGTTGAAACCCCAGCACCACCGACACGATGGAGTCTCAGAGCAATGAAAGCCACGTGCAAAACTAAATAAAAGTGATTCTTTCTCTCTTTCATTGTCCCTCTTTCTTTATATAAAAAAAGAAATTATGAGGTATATAAATCATAGAACATGATTCAGCAATTAAAAGGAATTAACTGTTAATTAACATGTTCTATGATGATGAATTCTGAAATAATTGTGCTGCACAGAAAAAAGTAGGGAGAAAAGAGTCCAGAATATATAGTTCCATTTATATGAAAATAATTAACTACAGTCTCAAAAAACCAAAAATAAGTTGCCTGGGGATGCAGGTACGCAGTGGTAGAGAAAAAGGCAGTGATAAGTTTATTATCTTAACTGAGGTCATTGTTTCCTGGTCACATACCTGTGTCAAAATTTATGAAATAGTGCATTTGAAGTATATGAATTTACTGTATGTCGATTATACCTTTCTAAAGTTATAAAAATAAGAGGAAAAGAGCAAATGGGCAGATCCCAAGTCTATTTGGTCATACCCTTTGTGAAAAAGAATTAATTATTAATTTTTTTAATTAATAAATTATTAATTTTTTAAAAAAATTAGAGAGGGATGATGAGGAGAGAGGGGGAGAAAGAATCAGTTTTACTTAGTTTGTCATCTGTCCCTTGTTTCTTCAACACTTAGTTGTGTAAGTGGTGATGGGATTTGAACCCAGGTCCTCACTCCTGCCAGGCAAGCACCGTAACCACTGAGCCACTGCCCTACCCAAAACTATTAATTCTTATGATGTTTAAATTGTGACTTTACTTCATGTTAATTTCTCCAGCACCAAAATGCATAAGACATGAAATATGAAACTACTCCTCTGGAATACCCAAATGTAGTCAACTGAGACAATCTGAATGCCCACCACCCATTCATGCCAGAGTGAAATTTTAATGAAAAAAAGTCATGGATTTTAATCAGTAGAAACACCAACCCTCAAACTTGTTCAGAAAGTGGGCTGGACCACAAGAGGTTGCATTTAACTTTATAAATATGCAAATTATTTAGTAATAAGAATGATCTAATTTTAAAAACATTAATGGCTTGAACCAAAGTCTAATAATAATTGTGGTATATGAATCTTCAGTTAATCTCTAGATAACTGGTGGCATATATGTAACAATGTACACCTATCCAATAATCTATAGCTATAAAGTAAATGTTTCTATTTAAAGACAGAAGAGTAACTGTTCACTGTAACGAGTGCTAGATGCCTCAAATAACCTTCCTTTTTATATCTCAAGTCTGTATGGGAATGTTACTAAAAATCATATGCTTCCTTTGGAAACATAACCAAGATGTACAAAAAGTAAAAGAACAGAGGGCTGTAGATGTAGCTTAGTAGAGCACGTGCCTAACATGAATGAGGTCCTGGGTTCCGCCCCAGGATTGAAAAGACAGGAAGAAAGGAAAGAAAGAAGGATGGAAGGAAGGAAGGAAAAACTCAGGCCCCTACATCAACTTCTATGACTTTTGGATGGTAAAATGTGTACATATTTCTCTAAGTCCTTCTAATGTTAAAAATGACATGAAATAAAGGAGTATCAATTAAAGGTATTCAGGACTTGCGTGTTCTTTGTGAAAACCAGTCCTCACTATCTTGGGTGGCAAATATATAGGAATCACCAAGCAAGCCGGAACACTTGATTCATACCATGAGAGTAAATTAACCTTAGCTGTTGTAGTAAGGATATTCGACAAGTTGTTCAGAACACTACATGAGAATTAGATCAAGTAACCAAAGAAACAGTCAAATTAGTCTTTATGGAGTTAGAAAAGTAAAACGTAGCTGGAGCAGGGTTGAGCAATAGGATTTCCTACAACAGAAGTGTGCATCTGTGCAATCCAATAGGGTAGCTACTAGCCACAGGTTGCTGTTGAACTGTGGCTTGTAAGACAAGAGAAGGATAGATTTAGCCTTATTTAACTTTGTCAATTCGAATTTAAATATGAATAGATGCATGTAGCTAGTGGCACTAATCAGAAGTGTTAATAAGAAACAGACAGACCAACATTGCGCTTACTGTTGGGTGGTTCTAAAGCTTCACATGTTATGGCAGTATTTGGGAAATTATAATATCCAAAGTAACACAAGGTAAGGTCACTTTTATTCTTCCAACAATACTCTGAAAAACAGTTCCATAAAGCAACTTAGACCAACGCTGTACAACAACATATGCTTTTTGGTTTTAATGGTGTTTGTTTGGCTCAGCTATGACCGTGCCCCAATTTTCAGCATTTCCCCTATGCATACAAGAATTCCTAAGTAAAATAGTTTCACTGCCTTAGGTAGGAGCTTTAGAATCTTCTTTGTTACTGAACCTATAAAAATGTTTGCCTTTGTTCCGAGAACTCTGGATGCAATATTGTATCATTCCTCTTAGGAGGGGAAAGACTAGGCATCCAAGCACAGGGATAAGGAATTACATTGGTTCATTTAATTAAGCAACTATTGCTCCAGGTAAATGTCATGGATTTTAAGGCTATGAATACCCTGTATTAGTTCTCTAATACCAAAACAAAGCTGCATAACCAGCAACGCTCAAGGCTAGTGCTAAATAACAAGAATTTGCTTAGTTCATGAATCCAGGAGTCCCCCGGACAGCTTTGCTGCTCCAAGTTGGACATGACTCATTTCAGCTGGGCTCACTCATGCATCAGAATTCAGGTAGTAGACCAGCTGGGGACTTGCTGATCTAGGACATCCTCAACTGAGAGGTCATCCTCTTTCTGCTCCATGTTATTTCTATCTTCTAGAGGCTAACTCAGTTTTTTTATACTGTTGAGAAAGGGTTCCAAGAAAGATAATGGGTCTAGGTCAAACCTCTGGAGCTCTAGACTGGGAATTAATATATTATAAGGTCAGTTGAGATTTAAGAGGTAGAGAACAAAATCCTATCTCTTGATCAGGGGAAATGCAAAGCCATATTTCAAAGAGCATATATATAGGGAGTAATAGGGAGTAGGCAAACTTAGCATTTTCCACAAACCCCAATTAATAGCATCAACTTCCTGGTTTTAGGCAAATTATATTCCTGAGGAGTGCATATTGGCATTAGGGCCACATTCCAAAGTGGGAGAAAGTAAGTCATTACCCTAGGACCCAATGGTACATTAGAATCTTTCTCAATTTATAGACCATCTTAATCTGGATCAAACTGTAATGGGCTACTCTTATTGGCCCTTACACAATAGTAATTCAAAGTGAACTGTTCATAAAATTGGAAAACTCATAAAAAAGCAAAATTATCAATATAAGCAGTACCAGTCTAAAATTGTGACTGATTTTCTCCAAGCTGCTGGGATAAGATTCCTCCCTTACTCAAAAGTCTGGAAATTGTATCTTCCCAGATATATTAATCTGTTTTCTGCTGCTCTAACAGAATTTTTCAAACTGAGTAAGTTGTAAATAATAGAAGTTTATTTGGGTCATGGATCTAGAGGCTGGGAAGTTCAAGATCCCGGGCTCCATCTGGTGATCATCCTTCCTGCTGCATCATCCCATGCTGTAAGGAAGAAGGAAAGCAGGAGCAAGAGGCACAGAGAATGGGGGCCAAACTTAATCCTTTTGGGGAGGGTGAGTCTACCCCTGTGATAATGGCATTAATTCATTCTTGAGGTCTCTTAAAGATCCTAATCACCTCTTAAAGGTCCAATTTCCTCATACTGTCACAATGGCAATTAAATTTCAACATGAGTTTTAGAGGGGGCATTCCAATCACAGTGCCAGACTAGCTGTCATTATCTTACTAGTCATGAGTGTTGGTGAGCATTACAGATATCAGCCAAATTCTTTCATTATGTCTTGGACAACGGCCAAATATAATATGCTAGCTTTTAAAAGCATTGTGCCCATCTGCTTCCAGTTGGTACAAACCATAAGGAGAGAAAACGAAATTATGGTTGCAAATTCAGTAGGTTGTAAAAAAAACTGATAAGGACATAGTGAACCCCATAAACTTATACAGTTAATATACCACCAGTCGCAGCAAATGTTATTAGTATTGCCATAGTGCAAGAGAATTGCAACACATGTTTTTTAAGGAAGATCAAAACTATCATGCTCTTAGACCAATAATTGCACATTAGGGAATCTATTAAAAGGGGAACAATCCAAAAATAGTAACAACCACCACCATAAAAACTGTGCCTTATTTGTTGTTTTTTAATAAGGAAAATTAGAAGTACCCTAAAAGTTCAACAACATAAGAATTGCTAAGTAATTATAGTTTTTCTTTGGATAGAATATTGTACAACTATTAAAGTTGTGGTTATAACGCCATGCAGCAAGATCTAAATATGTGAAGTATAATCCTAAGGAAAAAATAAGATAGAATCACATGCACTCTATCATAACCACACAAACAAATGGAAAAATGGATAGAGTTTCACAAAGTGCCGGTAGGAGTTGCCTTTTGGAATTCCTTATTTTCAAAGGCTTTAGAAACGTTCACATCTTTGATCGAACTTCTGGTAATTTGATACAACTTCTGGAAACATAAGAAATTACCTAAAATGAAAAGGATGTTTTAGGAAGAAATTTTTTTTTGCTATATGACTAAAGCATCTTTCTTTAAAATTAGTGAAGAATAAAAAACAACCAAATGTACAGGAATAATAAAATGGTTAAATGAAGTGTATCTTGCTGAGAATGTTGGCACATGCCTATAATCCCCCAGTGACTTGAGAGGCTGAGGAAGGAGGATCACAAGTTTGAGGCTCACCTCAGCAACTTACTGAGGTCCTAAACAGCTTACTGAGATTGTCTCAAAATAAAAAAATCAAAAGGGCACTGGGTGTATCTCAGTGGTAGAAGATCCCTTGGTTCAATCTCCAGTACCAAAAAATAAAATAAAAACAAATCATATCTTCTCTGTAGGAAGAATGTTATGCAGTCATTAAGAAGGAAAGTGTTTAATGACAAAAAGAAATTCATAACTTTATTAAAAAGCAGTATTATCTTTTAAAAATTGATATATAAAATATCAACTACATGATTTAAAACTATACAGAGAAAAATTAAAATACACCAAAAATTTAAGAATGATTAATGTTGGCTAGATAAGAGAAAGTTTTTAAAGCTCTTCTTCTTTCTCATGCATTTCTGTTTATAAGCTGCACGAAATAGGCATCGTAAGCAATACTGTTTTTAAAATCAGAAAAAAATTACAGAAACCTAAGAGTAAAAAAAATAATAGCAAATATAGGTATTGACAATTACTGCATAAAAGTGACTGACTAAGGGTTGTATGCTTACTTTTATAGTTTCTTCATCATGCAATACACTATGTTAAACTTATAACTTCAAAACCCATTATTTTAATGAGATGACTGCTTTCCAGTAAGACACGATTCTAATACAATAGTTTACATTTATGTAAAATATGTGCACTAAGCTCCCACATTCATGGGTTCCACATCTACAGATTCAGCTGCTCATGGACTGAAAATATTTCTTTAAAGTATGCATATTGAACATGTATATTTTTCCTAGTCATTATTCCTAGACAATGCAACTATTCATAGAATTTGAATTTCATCAGGTATGCAATAGAATCTAGAGATTTGACTGAACATATACTGGAGGATGTGTGCATATTACATTTATACACAGGATGTAAGCATCCCCAAATTTAGATATCTGAGTGTCCTGGAACAAATCTTTAATAGATGCCAAGGGATGGATTGAGAGTATTTCATTGGGAATCTTTATAATGCTTTTCATCAGGAACAATAAGTCCCATGCCATTGAAAAGTTGATGCAAATCCCTTAAGCATGAAATTATTTCTGAAAGAGAGTGATTTGCTTTATATCTACTCTTTTCTCTGTCTTCACAATTATTATCTTTTGAAGTCAGTCTTTGATGTTTCAGTTAGTGCTTTCCCAACCCATCTCCAATCCTTTGATACACTCAACTAATCAGTGATGTGGACTTTGCATGAAGCACTTTTTAATTAGCCACAGTGATTCCCAAATTACTCAGTCTTGGCTCAGGACCCTTATTATGCCAACTGGCAATCTAGTGCACGTAAACTCTTTATTTAAATATTGACATCTGAGATTAAGTTCAACAAAGGTTTCTATGGAAACTAACAGCAATATCAAAACTTTCCAAAACACCAGAATTGTAAAAGTGAGTGGCAGAAACAGTAGCTGTCAATACTCTGAAAAGTTATTTTCACTTCCTTTCACTGATTTTCAAAATGTGCCTTCACGTTCATCACAAGACTATGGAATTCATTTGCTATGCAAGAATCCTAACTAGATAAGAATAATATAGGAAGTGAAAGTTCATGTTTTTTGATAATAATATTGAAGTCAATTTCATAGAAATACAGAGTTAAAAGGTGAAGAGCAATGTAAGTTTCCAAGAATGAATACACCCAGTTAATATAGATGAATTGCTAAAGATAACATTTTAGGATTTCTGTGGCAGAAAAAAGTCAAAAGATTTTGTGAATTTATTACAAATAGTTAAATGAGACTTCTGCCTTCCTTTGAACTAAGAATACAGGGAAATGTTTTCTAAACTTGCCACCAAAGTGAAATGCAAACATAAACATGTTTATGAAATGCTGCAATTGCTCTTAAAAATAGCTTTGAGATTCAAGTCCAATGTAAGAACAATTCATGAGTTAACAAGCTGTTAATCCTTTTTATTTAAAGAGAGAGGGATAGTGCATAAGAAAGAAAGACAGAATCAAATTTTATTTAGTTTCTCATGTGACTTTTCATTGCTCCAACACTTGTTGTGTATGTGGTGCGGGGGTTGGAACCCAGGTCCTTGAGCATGCCAGGCAAGTGCCAGAACCACTGAGCCACTGCTCCAGCCCTGTTAATTTTTACTGTGAATGTTAATCCACCTTTAACCTTGACATTTACATGTGCTGAGACAATTGAAAACACACAATATTAGTGTACTTGGCTGCAGAGTTCTAATTTTTATTATGGGAGTTCGGGTCATAAAACATTTTCCTAGACATCATTACCTAAGGACAACCAAGCATGCTTAATAGTAACTTGATTTTTACTAATGAAATGCAATGACAAAGTGGCATTGCCACGAAGAGGTCTCCAAGTTAACTCGTCCAAAACCAGCCTCCTTGTTCCTTCCCCAACCTGCTTTCCCCTGGGTCTGGAGGTCTCCATGATGACACCATGTCTCCAGCTGCTCAGCCCAGTCATTCTTGAGGATTCTGTCAGCGAATCCCCTAAGCTCATATTCAGAATAAACGCAGCATTGAAACCTGTCCCCATCTCCTCGCACTGCTGTGCTGCACTCCTGCACATCTCGCATTATCGCAGGGCCCTCCTGACTCCGCCTGCCAGGGGCCCTTCCTCCTCCCGTCAATGCCTCTGTATTCACAGGCTCCAGCACCTGGTCCCTTACCACGCTACTCAGCTGGGCATGCTGCTCCCTCTGCTTGGAAAACCCCTCCCTAATGCGGTGACTTACTGCCTCACCTCCTTCAGGTTCTCAGGCTCTTTGTTCATCCTTTACAAAATTGGAATCCCTCTATCTCATTGTTCCCTATCCCCATTCCTTACTTTCCTCATAGGTCTTATCAACAAGAAAATGAGTATCCCCTTAAATTATCCCCTTAATCCTTAAATTATTTTTCTTGTTATCTATTGTCTATTTCCCTGTACTGTTGTAAAGTGCTAGCATAGTAGGCACTACCTAAATATTTCCTTGATGTTGAAATGAAAGAAGTATGTTTCATTTACAAAATATTGGTCCTTAACTTTTCTTTAAAAATAAAATTAATTCCTAATAAAATACCCAACCTAAGGCATTCATAGAGATTATTGGGAAGAGGGGGGAATAAGGGTGGGTAATTGGGGGGGCTCTAGGGATAAATCTAATTTTCAAAATGTATATATATATATATGTATATATATATATGTATACACATATATATTATTTCATTGGAAGCATGTTTGATTGTTCAACAAATAACTTTCTTAATAAAAAACATTTCTTATACTATCAGATGATATAAATTAACAAGAATTGACTGAGTTTGCAGAGACAGATGTTGTACAGGGTTCTATAAGGGATGTAAGAGTTCTTTTCTTCACAGATACTACAGTTGAAGAAAGAAAATTTTTTTGTGGAAAGCAATTAACGAACAATACCTAGCCAGGCACGGTGCCACACACCTGTAATCCCAGTGGCTCAGGAGTCTGAGACAGGAGGATCATGAGTTCAAAGCCAGCCTCAGCAACTTAGTAAGGCCCTAAGCAACTTAGCGAAACCCTATCTCAAAATAAAATGTAAAAAAGGCTGGGGATGCGACTCAGTGGTTAAATGCCCCTGGGATCAATCCCCAGTACCAAAAATAAAAAAAATAAAATAGAAAAGAGAGAGCAATACCTCATTTAGACAATACAGGAGGTATGGGTTCTCATTTTGTTGTTGCTATTAATTTTATGAATCTAGGGTAATTATTTCCCCATCCATCCTCAATATCTTAATTTTGTAGATAAGGAGACTATCCTAGATTATTTTTTTTTGGTCCATTGGAATTCTTCACTTCTATGGATCTACTACTTTAGAGAAAGGAAAAGTGAGTAGAAATATGTATGTGGCAGAGATGGGTTAGTTGTTGAGCACCTAACTTCTCTTCCTCTTGCCTCTCAGCTGGATTATATTTCTGAGCTTCCCTAGAAGTCATATTTAGGATGTCCTAAAAACCTCTGTTGAAAATATATCCATACCAGGGAATTTCCTAGGGAATTTTGCCAAATTTCATGAACTCTGCTATATATATTGGGTGCATATACATATATGATTATTTTAAAGAATTTTCTAACATCAAAATGTAAATTTTATTGAAGACAGAAAAACTTTATGTAGTTAGTATTATTCTTACCCTGTTTTGTAACAACCCATTGTATCTAGTTATCTATCTATTTCATGAGTGGAGTGCGATCTGTTTGAATTTGTCCAAAGAGATCACAATTTCCAGAAGGTCCAGAGTCACTGATTATTCACTTCTGTGTCCCCCTTTCTTCCATACACAGTGTTTTATATTGAGATGTGATGTGAATGACTGGATTCTAGACCTTTATAAATATTATCTGCTCAGTTGAAATAGGAAATAATGTCACACTTCTGTTGTGCCACACAATGGAGGTCATGGGTAGACTTTGTGACCCATCATCATGGGTAGATCATCATGCTGTGTTACCAACCCAGTATGGATGACTATGATGCTATGACAGACAGACAACAGTGAAAAAGTACAGGGGCAGCAAAGTCCCTATGCAGTAAAGCTAATGCTTATGAAAGTTAAGTGTGAAGAAGCCTGGGGCTGAGGTGCTGGCTCACTGGTTACGGTGCTTGCCTAGCATGTGCGAAGACACAGTTCAAACCCAGCACCATGTGCAAAACAAAGTGTTGGAGCAACCAAAGCCACATGAACAACTAAATAAAATTGATTCTCTCTTTCTCTCTCTTTTTTCCTCTCTCTCTTAGTCCCGCTCTCTCTTTCAAAAAATTAAAATTAAAAAGAAGAAGTCTGGGCTTAGGTAGTTCTGTGCAAAGGAGCATCCTGCAGACTTCAGCAAGCCCCTGAACACCATGAACAACATAGCCTGGGTGAATGGTTCATGGGAAATAGCTGTCCAACCAGGAACCATGTTTTGGTTGACAGATGAAAATGTAGTTCCTCAGCGCCTATGACCATGTTGGTGCTGTGGAATAAGATGACACTGGTATTAAAGAAAGTCACAAGGGGAAAAATGGACCAAACCAGTGTGGCTTACTGATCTATGTGGCTTGTACTCCTATGAACACATGCAACAAAAATCTTCCCTCCGGCTTGAATATGAGAGATCCTATTTCTCATTTGGCTTTCCATTCACTTATGCTAACTTTTCTTGTCACTTACTCTCCGATAGATCAGTCTTCCCAGAATATAGGAACGTGAACCCCTGGGGGAATGCACCTGCTTACTTCACTCTAGCTCTTTTATAAACTAAGATGGTGATTTTGTCTTTGGATCTCCAGCACTGGCACTTTCTATTCTCATTTAACAGCCTGTAATGGGACTGGAGGAGATGACCAAAGCTCTGGGTTGTTATTTTATGAACATAAGTTACCTGTGCAGATTCGCTTAAAGTTGGGATTTTCCAGAAGGTGTCCTGGTAGGCGGCACTGGAACCGATGTTGCCAGAACTCAGGGAACCAGGGATTCCTCGTATTAGTGTCCAGCCTCAGTTTCAGGAAATAATCGTCAAATGACCTGACCTCTGGAGACTGCAGCTTTATCGTGATTCCTCCATTGGCTTCCACCTCATAACCTTCAATTACTTCATCTCTGTCTGCCCATCCATCACTAAAAAAATGAAGGAATTGGGGTGGGGAGAGAGAAAGACAAATATCTCACAAATAGAGCTCAGAGTTATAGAGGAATTAAGCAATCCAGAAAATGTTCAAGTCTATTTTAAGCCAGCATTACTACTCATCAATAATTCTCTTTCAGGTAGAAAGTTGTAAAAATAAAATATCCTATTGAGTTTTCTCTTCACGGTAGTGAGGTCATGATGAAGATGATGGCAGAAACAACTGCAACAACTAAAGTACTTTGAGCATACACTAGTCATTAGATTCTGTGCTGTTCACTTTTTCTGAGATGGAAATTATTTAGCGACTAGCTGAAGACCCCCTGGATCCAGGAAATCTGGCTTCCATATTCAGTATTCCTTAATCACAAAACCTGTCAGTCACTGTCAAAACCAGCGAAAAATAACTCCTAGGGACTCAGGACCTGCATGGTAAGAGCTCAGCAAGGTTTCAACATTGCAGTCGAGACCATTATATGAATGATATTATATGGGGTAGAAAACTGATTTAGCTCTGAAACATGTCAATCATGGTTTTTGTTCCTGGAACATTTTTAAACTTGCCTGCCAGAGGGGCTGGAGTGGTGGCTCAGCAGTTACAGTGCTTGGTCAGCATGCTTGGGTATGCAAGTCCAAACCCCAGCACCATGTACACAATGAAGTTTGGGAACAACAAAAGTTGCATGAAAAACTAAATAAAAATTATTTCTCTCTCTCTCTGTCACTGTCCCTCTCTCTTTATTAAAAAAAAAATGACTGACAGAGAGGTGACCAGATTTTTTCTTCCTAATGTTATTTCAAAATAATAGCATTAATGGAAATGCTATGGGAAATACCTGTCCAACCAGAAACCACATTCTGGTTGACAATGAAAGTGTAGTTCCTTGGTGCCTAGGACCATGTTGGTGGTGTGGAATAAGATGACGTTGGTATTAAAGGAAGTCACATTAGAAGTCACACATTTTACCCAAATGTTAAAAGAACCTATCTTCTCGATGAATAAGGGTTTGCTGACACTCGATACAGCTGTTTAAAATGTTTTAAATGTGGTCACCTTTGGGAACATTTACCTCTACCATAAGTTATGTAGCCTCAGCGTAATTCAGGTGTACATGTAAGCCAGCTGTAAGAGGATATCAAAGAAAAATTGTACCAAAATTAATTGAAAAGGCAAGACTGATTTTATTCAAAATTATTAAAATATATAATAACCACATAGTCTCTGTCAGAGAGTGTGTTATCTGCTTCTCACAGAGCAGGGAACTGGGCCAAATATATTTGGCTGATTGTAGCTTGCCCCTTGTTACCTGAGCTCAGTCGGAAAACTGTGTTTTTCACCTAGTTGAGCTAATTGGAGCAGCTCCTCTCTAGATTCTTCCCAGTAAACTATTCATAAGCTACCTTTCCAACAGGTCAAGGGTCATAGAAACTGTGTGTTGGGGGTGATGGATTCCTTAAGAAAGTCATGTGTGACCTGCGATTCAAAGGGTTCAGCATAACTCAGGTGAAGAGAAAAGAAAGGACTGGCATCAAAGCTTCTTGGCAGAGTAACCCAGGAAAAAGAGCATAGCTCACTTAAGAGATTTGGACTGGTACAGCTAGAGAACAGAGAGAGGTGTCAAATGAGAAGGGGGTGGGCACATAAATCCAAGCCTAGAAACTCTCAGCCTGAGGACCACAGGAAGTTCTTGATGTTTGTAAAGCCTGTTCCTCAACAAGTCCTCTCAGCTCTCTCTCCTTCTTCATGGAAAGTGACCTGAGTGTAGTTCCAGAGGGTCCTCTGCTCTTGATCATTAAATATAATGGCAAGTCAAATTGATCAGAAAAATTGACTCATTCATTTTTCTATTTGCTCAATCTGAGAGAGTTTCAACCTCATTTAATTACTAACACTTAAATTGACTTATATTTATATCATAATTACTTCTACAGGAATATAGAGACTTAAGCCATGCACAAAAGAAGGCGGAAAATAAACCCAGTTAGCCTTTTAAGAAATTCTGCCTATGAGTACGTTTTTGAAATCAAAATGACTTATCACTCAAATAAAATAATTACTTTTTAAAATAATTATTTTTGACATAAAGATTAGGCTTAAAGTGTTTCTTTCCCAAGGTTTAATATTCTGTGAGATTTGTTTACAGTCTGTACAAGAAACTCACAATTTCACAATTTTGAAAGGTATAGGAAATGAACTTTCTATGATGTATGTGCATTTTTTTGAATCATGCTCAGTTCTATAAAGTCGTATATCATGTTTCAATGATAGAAGCAGAGAAAAGTGGGACCTGCCCTTGAGCCCTGCCCTTGAGCCCACCAACGCAGAAGGGTACATCTTAGGACAAAAGCTTCATCTGTGAATATAGAGCAATTGAAGTCACATGAGTTAGTGAGTTGGAGTCTGAAATCCCCTTTCACCACTGAGCAAAGCCTATCACCCTCATTGAAGACAACTCCCTTCCAGAAGTTACAGTTGGTGCTAATTCAAGAGGTCATAAGGGAGACCAGGGTATGATAGAGAAATTATTCAAGTAGGAAAATCTGGTGAATATCTTTTTTTTTTAAGAGAGAGGGACAGTGAGATAGAGAAAAAAAGAATCAATTTTATTTAGTTTTTCATGTAGCCTTTGTTACTCTGACACTTAGTTGTATACATGGTGCTGGGGTTTGAACTTGGGTCCTCGCACCTATCAGGCAAGTTCTGTAACCTCTGAGCCACTGCTCCAGTCACATGGCAAATACCTTTTAAAGAGTGAGTTGTGATAGTTTTTTTTTTAATTTTTTATTTTTGAACAAACCATACAAGCTTTTAACAAAATAATATCAAATGTGTATAGATTCTGGATATTACAATTACCCCCAGGAGAAACCCCCCCCC